>JAINUG010000282.1:790000-820000 GCA_029706075.1 Aldrovandia affinis | reverse complement strand
GATATGTGGTTCTGTGTGGCTCAGTATGTAGAGCAGGGGTCACCAACCTTTTTGAAACTGAGAGCTACTTCATGGGTACTGAGTCATACGAAGGGCTACCAGTTTGATACACTCTTCTGAAATAACAAATTTGCTCAGTTTGCCTTTAGTTATATATTATTATTAATGAGTAAAACTTCTTCGACACCAGAATGACATGGAGCATTATCAATTATCAACACGAGATCTCTGCCATGTTGATATTTTGCTTTTGTTAAGCATTCCCTCACCCATGTTTTGGCTTGTTCCTTTTTGAACAAATTTTAGACGCAGCTCACTGGTGAGTTGTGTTATTTTTAGAACAGGCCTGCGGGCGACTCATGTGGTCCTTGGGGGCGACCTGGTGCCCGCGGGCACCGTGTTGGTGACCCCTGATGTAGAGCATGGCGTTGACAACGCTTAGGTTGTGGGATCGATTCCCGTTGGGGCCACATATACTGAAACATGTTCATTCACTACTGTATGTTGCTTTGGATAAAAGCGTCTGCTAAATGGCATATATTATGTATTATATATTACTACCCTTCTCCATCCAGGATCTGCAGGAGTCCAGGGTCCTCCAGGCCTGAAAGGGGATCCCGGAGTGACGGGTACAGTTACATTCTTATCTAATACCCTACTGCATTCCCAAAAACCTGCGCTCCAGGAGGCAGGATGAACAAAACGGCCTTTGATCCACCAGGGGAGGCGATTGGCTGTCCGCCTCAGGGAGGGGGGAGCGAAGCCGACAGGACGTTCGCTGCGCATAAGAGTGGCCCTGTAGTACTGGGTTACGGTCGACGACCTGGCGAGTGCCGTCTCGGAGGAGACGTTACTTCGCCTTCGTCACTACCGGTCATAGGGCTACGGCAGCGAACTCGCATTACTAGGGGGGGATTGACATAAAAATAGCGGGTGTAATTGGCTACTAAATTGGGAGAAAATCAGAAACAAAATAAAAATAAAAAAAATAAAAAAATTGTCAGAATGTGTTAAGGGCTCATGTTATGTACAATGCAATACTTAAACGTGTGTCTCATTCTAGGGTTGAACGGGGTCAACAGCAATAAAGGGGACAAAGGCGATAAAGGAGACGCAGGTAAGTCATCTAAACCTTCACACCGTCCTCTGTGGCTTGGTTAAATAGTTCTGTTCCAGCTTTCCACCTTGTGAAAGTCATGTATTCTTCAAGACTATATGGAAAACTATTCAATCAAAAAGTACTGTATTAGGAAAATATTTGAACTTGCATACAAATATAGCACGTACATTCCAAAATGATTATATATGGGTATTGCAATTTTGTGTGCGCTTTTCTGCATCTGTTGTAGAATATATTTGTACAAAAACGTATTCTATAAGCAATTGCAGAAAAGAAAGTGGCTAAGATAGATTGATAGTATATTTTGAAAGAAAATGTGTTCCTCATATTCTGTGTCCCATATTTTAAGATGTCAGGTTTTTTTACATTTTTTATCTGTAATGAGAGAATATTTCACACACAATCAAATTCACGACTGTCACTAACCAACACAAAGTACAGTAGTTTGGGTAAAAGGGAAACAGGGGAATTCTCAGTGACCAGTTGTGTCGGTTTACTCACAATTGCTTTTCTAAGCATTTCCACTTCATGTTTTTACTGGCTTCTAGGAACTGTTGCTTGACTTGAGGCACCCTCTACCACTCTCAGGGTTCATACGCAGATGGAAATGCGTCAGTTGTTTGCCTGAGAAAAGATGACCTTGCATGAAGTATGAATAGGCATATATCCAAGAGTGTGAAAATGCCCAAGTCGCTAAAAGCAGCACATGTATTGTTTAACGTAGCATAGTCTTCCTCCTCAATTCCAATCATGTCCTCTTAAAGTGCTGCTGTGAAGTGAGCTATGTCATATGTTCAGGAAGACTCTCTAAAATTCAAAGTTCGTGGTCGAATAAGTTGGTCAGATGTCTTGTCTTGGCAGTCCCTTGAAAGTTTAACAAAGCACTTGTGCCCAGGAATAATGTATGGCACGTAGGTGAAGCCCTATTGAATATCTTAATGAATCAGTTTGAGCCCCAGATCATGAACAATTAGAGACACCGAGCCTAAACTATGATGACCACTGAAGCAC
Source organism: Aldrovandia affinis (assembly GCA_029706075.1). Taxonomy (NCBI): domain Eukaryota; kingdom Metazoa; phylum Chordata; class Actinopteri; order Notacanthiformes; family Halosauridae; genus Aldrovandia; species Aldrovandia affinis. Next base: position 817,869 of record JAINUG010000282.1, on the reverse strand, counting down.
ATGGAGGAAACAAATCACTTGTGGGTGGCCATTTTGGTTCATCGATGTGTTTCCATCTCAAAAGATGGAAAGTGAGGGGGCTGCTGGGTGGGTAATGCACTGTTCTAGTGTGTGGATGGGGCCCCATGATCTGGTATCGAACCCGGACTGTGCCGGTCCCGGTCGTGGTTGGCTACCCCACAGGGTGGCACATAATTGCCCGGGAAGGGAGGGATCTCAGCTGGATGGGATGTCTGTGTGTCATCGTGCACCAGCAACCCCACTCCAACCAATCGGGCGCCGACAGCCTGCCTGCACAAGCTACACATGAAGTACATTTACATTTGACATTTTAAGCATTTAGCAGACGCTCTTATCCAGAGTGACTTACAAGATGTGCATAAATACATGGTAGGAACAATCATAGTTTGCGCAAGAGATCAGTGCAGTAATACAGCAATAGACATCATTGCAGGCAGCTGTGTACCATACCTGTAACACTGGGAAGGAAAAGGTTTGTCATTTTTTTTTTTATAGTAAGCAGGGGTATACAGTGTAGAGCAAGTAGGCAGTGGTGATGATAATTAGCTAGATGTACAGAGTTCAGTGGTAGTGGAGTCTGAAAAGGTGGGTTTTGAGTCTCTTGCGGAAGAGCGCAAGTGATTCCGCGGTCCTGACCGATTGCGGAAGGTCGTTCCACCAGCGAGGGGTCAGGACAGAGAAGAGACGGGACCGCGAGGAGCGGCTGCCAGGCGCCCGGAGGGATGGGGCAGTCAGTTTGCCAGAGGCAAGGCAGAGCGGAGGGGTCTGGCTGGGTTGTAGGGAGTGATGAGTGACTGGAGGTATGGGGGAGCAGTACCTGAAGTGTCTTCCTCCGACTCGATGTCTGTGCGAGGTTTAACTAGTGGACCGCAGAGTGAAAGGAGGCAGTGGCTCAGCATCACTCTTTTCGGAGGAGATTGCGTGCGCTCTTGTCAGCAGTCAACAAGCAGAGACGCGAGCAAATCGGGAGAAAATAGGGGTGAGGTAAAAATGGATAAAAAGGAAGTGAGAGCCAAGGCTCCTGACAGGGCATGTGCAGTCACGGGGTGGGGCAGTCACTTCCCTTCCCCTCTTCTGCCGAACACGAGCAGGGTGTGGAAACAGACTACTGTCAAAAAAACTCCACTCTAGCATTTTCAGCATCTTGTGCAATGGCCAATTTATTTTCAGCCTGAGTTGTGTTTTACTCATGTCAGTAAAAAAAATCATGCCAGCTACATTTCGGTTCTTCTTCTTCTGAAAGAAAAAAAAAAAGTCCCAGTTGGTTTCGAAATCTCTCATTGACACGGAGTGACGTGGACTGAATGAATGGTGTTGACCTTATTACCACATTGTTTTTCATTTCTAGGTTTACCAGGAAGAACTGGAGCAAAGGGCGACACTGGTAAAAACATGCTGATAAATGCCATTAACACTGCATTACCACTTACCACACATTTTTCTTTTTATTATTTTTTTTTTAAGATTTAGTTTTCCCCCATTTTCTCCCAATTTAGTAGCCAATTACACCCTCTATTTTTCATGCCAATCCCCCTCGTATTGTGAGTTTGCTGCTGTAGCTCTGTGACCGGCAGTGACAAAGGCAATGTACCGCCTCCTCTGATCCGGCACTCGCCAAGCCGTCGAATAACTCCGGTATACAGAGCCACTCCTGTACGCAGCAAACTCATATCGGCTTCCGCCCCCCCCTCCCCCTCCCTGGGGCGGACAGCCAATTGCCGCCCCCTAGTGGCACTCCCGGCCAGAGCGGATACTGGTGCGGCCACTCATCACCACTCATTTTAAACATAATCCTGGTCGCATGCCCTGTGGATGTTGTGACTTTGTTGCAACCGTGAACAACATTGTTGCAAAGCAAATGTATTGACGTCATTCACCACCAGGGGAGCACTTTTGAAACGATGCAAGAGGAAGTGAGAGTGAGCTTTGAATGGGAGTAGGCCTAGAAGAGAGTCTAACTGGTAGTGACAGTGGGGTGAAGCAACGAGAACCTGTGACAATATTCTGTTCAGTCATATTTTCTTATTTTCCAAAGAAAAATATAATTGTCAGTAATAGGGAGTAAACTGTAACAGAAATTAAATGCAACTCTCCAGCATTTCCTTGAACTCTGCAAAAAGTGCACAATAATGTCGCAGAAAGTTTTTTCTTATCAGTCCAGCAGTATCTAATGGGCTGGTTTGAGAGTCACACAGAGATCGATGGTTTAAGTTCAGTGAACGGTGAGCGCGTGCTGTGGGGGTTCTCACCTCAGCCACTTTGTTGTTCCAGGGCAAAGCGGACTGCCAGGAATCCCGGGTAGGATTGGCCCCCAGGGGCCACGTGGGGAGAAAGGGGGCCCGGAAGGTGAGTCACACACACACACACACACACACACACACACACACACACCACACACCACACACCACACACCACACACACACACACACACACACACACACACACACACACACACCCGACACTGGGTCCACCTTACTCTCCACATGGGGCCTCCTGCCTGGGCCCAACTGGTTTCCATGGGAATCGCTCTCGTCTTTGAGTGTTTACGCATACTATACATATACTATACGCACGTGTAGAATTACCTCACTTTGACACACTCCCATTTTGTTGACATTCTGCGCATTGGTTCAAATGTCACATTGTTTTAGGATGAGCAGGTTCACCGCATGCTCAACACTCCATGGTGACTGTGCTCGGCCAGCAGAGGTGTAGCCCACTTGTGGCCATAGGTCAGGGTTAGGGTTAGGGTCAGGGCTGCTCCATGGGTGGGCAAGCGCCAAGTGGCGGCCTGCAGAGTGCTTTAGGTTTGAAGATGAACCAAACAGAAACCAGCTAGCGTCTCTCACGCGTTTAAAATGAACAGAAAATACGCTTAATGCTCTTTATTTTTCCAATTCCCCATCCCCTCTGATCAGTCATTTGCCTGCAAACCCCCTCCCCCTTCCCCCCTCCCACCTCTCCACTGAACAGTTTAAGTCTCTCCTGAATATTTTGTTTTTTAAGATCTGGCCTCCATGAAAAGTAATTGAGTAACCCTGCCATAGGTCAACCGTCGTTGATGTGGACACTTATATAAATATGCAATGGGAATAAATGGAAATAGAAACAACATACTGTCTTTTCCCTTCTCATATGATGGAGTAATGTACTTAATGACCATAAGAGCTGAATACGTCACTGTTCTGTACGGTACAGTAGCATTGACTGTTGGCCCCCTCTCCTTCCTCTATTGACTCAGGATTCCCACACGTCATGGAAAAACCTTGAAAACTATTGAAAATTATTCCGTCATGGTAATGTCATGGAAATGTTTGATTCCATGTACATTTCACATTTATTTTCTGACAACATTACCGCAAAATATCTGTTCCCCTGCCACCGTTGTTGTCACCTGCCACGGCTGTTCACACACACACACACACACACACACACACACACACACACACACACACACACACACACACACACACACACACACAATGAGATGTGTATTTGCACTGGCAACAAAACGTGTTAAGTTATGAAAGTAAAGTCCATTTTTACATCAGTCGCAAAAAACAATGTCATTGAAATGTCATGGAAAATGTACATTTGATTTGAGTGGGAACCCTGTTGACTGTTGGCCGCCTCTTGTCTGTATTGGCTGTTGCCCCCCCCTCCCTCCTCCCCATATTGAACAGTTTCATCGGTCGTGAGGATCGTCGGTGGGGGATCACGAGGGAGAGTGGAGGTCTCCAACAATGGCCTGTGGGGGACAGTTTGCGATGATCACTTTGACGTCGTCGATGGGACCGTGATCTGCAAAATGTTGGGCTTCCAGCGAGCTAACAGCGTATTCTTGGCCCCTGGAGGTAATCCCTCTCACCTCTACACACATCCACATGCCGCCTTCCATCGCCATGGCGTTGTACACACCTGACAGCAGCAGAGCAACGTAGAGACAGAGATGCAGAGCTCCCCAGATGCAAGATTCCACACTCCGTAAAATGACATCATGCCCTCATTATTCCATAATGTTGTGATGCCACCTTTTATTCAGGTGGGCAGTGTGGTATAGAGGTGAGGGAACTAGGCTTGTAGCTCAGAGGTTGCAGGTTCAATCCCCAGGTGGGGAACTGCTGTTTTACCCTTGAGCAAGGTACTTAACCTGAATTGCTGAATCCAGCGGTATAATTGGATTGTGTGTAAAGAAATGTAAACTGTAAGTCGCTCTGGATAAGAGCGTCTGCTAAATGCCTGTAATGTAATGTATTCATGTCTCACCTCTTCCTTTCGTTGTTATCTTCGATCACGTTAAGCTTTTCATTGGTTTGTCGGAAGTTCTATGAGCTGCATTGGCCTTGCTTTTCTGTGTAGCTGTTTTTTGCATGCATTGGAGTCCTAGTAGAGTTGTACTGTAGGCTGCAAAATTGTATTTTTTTTAAAAATTTTCCTGTCTCGGTTTTGCTCTTTTCAGGATCGGGCACTATCTGGCTAGATGACCTCTATTGCACTGGCTTAGAGAGCAGCATCTTCGAATGCCCACACCAACCGGAACTAGGGTCACCAACTGCAGTCACGAGGAAGACGCTGGCGTATCATGCATATAATGGCCTACCCAGGTGCTCAGCCTATTATTCAGTTTAACAGATTTACAGGGTTGGCCGATTTGATTGAGTGAGTGATTGATTTATTTACCGACTGCCTGTCTCTGAAACTGAAATTGAGGTCGCACACTCTTGTTAACTCCAAAAATATGTTTATAATTTTTTTGTTTTTTTTGTGTGGCTTCATCAGCGATTCTTTTTCAAAAGCTTTGTCCTTCTTTAGTATGTTCACCAGGGGCCTCATTTACAGAGTTCGCGTGCGTTTCATACTAAATCTGAGCGTACGATCGGTTAGTGAATAGCGTGCAGGCCTACGCACTATTTATAAAATGTGCTTATGACAAAATAAAATCGCGTAAATCACACATACGCACGTTTCATTTATACGTCACAAACGTCCTCAAAGTTGTGCGCACGTGAACAAGCTGTATGACTCCACCCAGTGAACGCCTTTAAATGGCCTTGTAACGGTGGCTTATTATACCTTATTTCGCTGTTTAAATCTCTTGGACATCTCGGTCTGCCCCACGTCAAAAACCGCGCTTTTCGCGACTGTAAAGCAATTTGCATGTTATTTCTTCAACTGTATGTTGTCACGTGCCAAACAAGTTTCTTGTTTTGTGTTCACATGTTTGCTTTTCGCACAATATTTTACTACATCGGCTCAGTCATTAATATGAACGGTAGCCTATATTCCCGTATTTTTATTACTGACTTTTATTAATGGATTTTAACACAATCCACATTAATTCCGTCCTTTGTTTGAATAAAAGCCTAAACTGATGCATTTACACTGTCCCATTCACATAAACTTTATGCTCTTCCAACATTGCGCGTTTTGAGAGATGGGGCAGCAGTCTCATGCCTGCAATACAGGCGTGCGGCCACAAGGGGGAAACATGGTCATGGAAGCTTGCTTAGAGGTAAAGCACGTTTTCCACGTCACGTTCGAGCTTTATAAATCACAACATTGGCGCAGTCGCGCACACAATCGCGCACACAATTTACGATCAAATCTGTGCGTACGGACGTTTTATGAATGAGGCCCCAGGTGTGGGTTACACAGTCATGTTAATTGGCTTAATGATAATCGCAATTGTCTTCAGATGTTGTCAACCCAGCTGCCTGTCATACAAATAGGTGTCTTGTGAATCTTTTTAGCATAGCACAAATAAAAACTATGAGCTCTAACGCGCTGCTACTTTTAACACTGACCATGCACTTTTCTTTCTTAAAATGTTTTCACTTTGAGAACTGCAGAATAAATATACTCAACACATGAGACCTTTTTGTACTGTAAATTTTTGCATTGTGCACATTGTGTATTTTCAACTGGTCAGTTGGCAAATTGTACAATTCAGACCATTCCTAAAAATACAACCATCGGGCTAATCGTTTCTGAGTCAAAAGAAAAGAGACGGAGAGTCTGGAGACGGTGATCATTCGACCGCGCCACGGTCTTCGATCTACCGCTGCATGCAGGGCTGGATCTAGGCATATCGGCAAACTAGGCACGTGCTTAGTGTCTAATTGCCACAAGGTGCCCAGACAGAGGGATTCATATATATATATTAAAAGTGTCTGCTAAATGGCTTGTATATATTAAGAGAGGGTGGGCTTAACACAAACCATGTGAGGCCCCTGCTGTTAAAACAAGCGCAGAAGAGAGTAACGTTTCCGACGTTAGGAAGTCTAAACTACATTACAAATCGAATGGCACATACCCAGAGCTCAGTTCTGTCGCCAGTTCAGCTGGAAATGGGAAAAATAGAGTTGAGCTGGACATTGACAAAATTTTAATTTGTTGGTATTTGGTCCAAAGTACTCAACCTTGACGTTTATGTAGCCTGTTACTTTAATTTATTATAAATACAAATAAAAAGTTTTTTTGTTTATTAAAATTTAAAACAACACGTTTGTCTTACCCACACAAACATACTAGGGGATTAAATTCAACTAAAATGTTTTATTTTTATTTTTATTGGTGAAGCACCTTCAGGAGCGTGACCTGATCCTGAGCCAGATTGGTAAACTTTGTGTATATTGGTACTGTCGCCCCCGTGTGGACCTACTTAAGTACAGCAGCAAAAAAATGTTATATGGAATTAAGATCAAATAAGATAGCCTTTATTAATCCGCGGGGGGGAATTGGGTTGGTCACAGCAGCAATGATACAGAAGGCAATGAAAGAACACACAAGACATACAGAACATCACAGTGTACTGAAATAATAAATACTAAATACATATTAAAATACCAGAGTAAAACCTAGCAGCTATACAGACATACAGAACATAATTGAATATACTTGAACTAAACAAATGGTATCAATTTTACATTAGGGAAATAAAACCTCACGACTTAAAATACACATTAATAATTCCACCCATAATCATTTACAAATCAATTTTTGTGAAGCACTTTCCCCGAACATGACCTTGAGTACATGTTCTAACCACCGCTAACCTTTGACCTTTAATCTCAATATGTACTGTAACTTGTGTTCCGTTGCATTGCCTAACGTTAACTGTCCTAATATTAGCCCTGTATCTCTAAACCACAAATCCCATTTCCTAATTCTTGATCTTACTGCTCTGTACCCAAGAGATGAGTCATTATACTGGCTGAGAAGAGTGGTGAAACTTACTTAAGGTACTGGGTGATTTTGGTGTGTGTGTGGGGGGGGTAGATGCTGTCACTGTCAGCAGAAGTATTGTGTGAGGGGGAGGGGGCTGTGTAAATTACACCCACACTGTAATCAAGGGCTTGGTGTGAATAGTTTAGTGTACTTCAATACCTCAATACATTCACATGAATCTAAATTATTATTATTATTATTCTTTAAATGTAACACTTTTAAATTTGGATAAGGCCTGTTGCCTTATTTCTCATGTTGGAGATTGTCAGTCTTGGCTACCTTCACTGCCGTTCTTGGCCGGAGTTCCAGACCGATGCAGAGCTTGAATCAGAGTGATGGAGGTGGAGGGGTGGAGGGGTGGAGGGTGGAGGGGTGGAGGGTGGAGGGTGGAGGGTTAGCAGACAGGGAAACAGAAACTCAGGGACCCCCGCTATGCTGTTTGCTTTGGAGACGTGCATCGAGGGAGTGTGGGGAACATCTCTTCTGCCTAGGGGGGCAGGGTACATGAGTCACAGAGGACAGGGTCTTCCTGCTGGTGGATGGAGGGGATGGAGGGTGGTGGGGGTGGGGGGTGGGGGGTGGGGGGTTGCAGTCCAGTGTTTCCATCAATGATGTCATCACCCTAGGTCTATCTGGTCTGACGATTTGGGATTTCAAGCACATCACCCGCTTGCAGTTCCATACACCATTCATTAATCCTGTCAATGTGTACATCCATTCTTTAATCACAGAGCACCAGTGGATTGATACCCCTGGCGGTTTCCTCTGTTAACGCTGGGGTTTTCTCTGTAGTAGACTGCTCATCTCGACACTGACGACAATCTCCATTGGGAGGACAAAGGTCAAAAAGGAGTCCCACTCCACTGTGGTGATCTCAGATAATTATATTCTATTAAGAAGAGATTTAGGGCTTTAAGACAGAGGGTTTATGCAGTGGGGATACAGAACGAGGCATCTCTGTGTCACCCCAGAGTGTCTGACTGTTTGCCTGTGGATCGATACTGTTTGTGTTGAAAGGGAAACTCGGAAGAGGAACAAACAGAACAGAAGGTCGTGTGTGGGAGGGGAGGAGATGATTGGGGGGGGCAGGACACAGAGGGGTACTTATTTAACGAAAAGGGGGCAGAAGTCTGAAGTATTTTGTTCCAGCTGAGAGAGGAAGAGGAAGATGAAGATGAAGGTGGCTGTATTCTGCCTGGCCCTGCTGCAGTCTGTGTGCTGCTTAGGTGAGTGAAGTGTCGGGTGACCTTTGACCCAGGAAGGACTAGGACTTATTTCTGTTAAGAGAACATCTTGAAAGCTATGACTGGGCTAGACATGTTTTAGTGTCGAGACTAAAGACTAATGAGGCCATGCAGTGTTGGATGTGAGTAGACATGTTTCTGGAACATGCGGTTCCAACTGCAGCCTTTCACACTTCACCTGAGTAAAGGCAAATGACTGCGATACTTTACAATCATCAGAGCCAAGAACCAGAGTCATGTACTCGAGTGCGACTTGAGTCACAATTTTGATGACTTCAGACTTGACTTGCAATAAATAAAGGTACTTCAGACTTTACTTGGACTTGCATTAGGGAACTGGGCTTGTAACGTTAAGGTTCCTGGTTCAATTCCCAGGTGGGACACTGCCATTGTACCCTTGAGCTAAAGGTACTTAACCTGAATTGCTTCAGTTAATATCCAGCTGTATAAATGGAGTGTAAAGAAATGTAAACTGTAAGTCGCTCTGGCTAAGAGCGTCTGCTAAATGCCTGTAATGTAATGTAATGTAATGCATGTATGTCTATGACTTGGGACTAGACTTGGACTTGGCTGGATGACTCAAGAGACTTGTTTTGAATGTGACTTGACACCTGAAATTTGGGACTTGTGACTTGACTTGACCTGAACATGGTGACTTCACTTGAGACTTATGACTTGCATAACAGTGACTTGGTCACAACTCTGCCAAGAACCCAAGAGGCACAAGCTAATGGGAGCACACAATTTCTCGAATGGGATAGGCACAGCTATTGCTGATCACGTGCCAAACCATGGATTGGCATCGGGGAAAGACAGACAGCCCAAACTGGGCAGATATGTAATTGCTAAATAAAGCAGACGTGTTTTTTTGTGACGTACAGTGGAGAGGTGTATACATGATGTTATATAGATGGATGTGTAGTTGGTAAGACGAGTAACGGTGTCTCTGCAGGGTTCCCCCTGTCCCAGGTTGATCTGGCTCCTGTGGCACGGCGGGCCGTTGGCACGTCCCTCACCTTGGTGAACGCACGGTCTACCGGAGTCAACCTGTACCGTGTCACCGACGGCTCTATAAAGAGAGTGAGTCTGCCTGTGTCTGTCTCTCTGTCTAAATATCATTTCCTTCTCTCTTCGTCTATCTGTATGTGGTTTTAAATGGTTATGCATAGTGCTTAATTTGTGCTGGCACAGCCCCGACAAAGACCGCAACCATATCACCGCTTCTATTTTAACCCTTGTTGCTCCACCACTGGAAAGTTACCATTAGACCAGAGGGAGGGACAGAAATGCAGCGACACAGAGGTAGGAAAAGTTTTTTTTCCTCCGCGGGGTGGGGTGTGGTTGGGGCAGGTGAGTTGTCCCGGCATCTCTTATTTGATCAATTAAGCATTGGGTGAGGCTATATATATATATATAACGATCAATTAAGTAACGAATGTTACAGCCATAAATAGGCCCCTAATATTACAATAATACTCATTGCTGCTCAGACTCCCTCTTGTGGCCAGTTGGAGTATAATTTACTGGGAGTATACAGTGATAACTGCAAATATGATTCAGAACCAAAAAACTGCTCCCGACATCAGAATGTCGAAGAGATGGGATGAAGAGGCATTGTCAAGCCTCTTCACAATTCAATGTCCTTAGAGGCTAAAGTTTGTGGGATCAAAGTGGCTGTAGCCTACTCCTGTCTTTATGGAGGCTATTTTAATCAAAGAGGTCATCAGTCACCAGGATTTTTTTTTTTACAAATAATAATCAACAGTAACCCCTCTAAGAGATGCGTAGTTGAAGGAATAAACTCGATCACTGTAACACCTGCTTAACGTCTCACCTTCCTCTTGCTCTAGGTCATTCCAGTGGGGGTGAACATGTATGACCTGATGCTCAAATTTGGGATCAAGGAGACAGTATGTCCCAAAGCCTCGGGAAGTGACCCGGAAAAGTGTGACTTCAGACTCTTTGCGGTAAGAATAGGAACAGATCCCGTGAAAACTGCCTGATGACTTTCCAGCACGCTTCTAAAGGGCCTGTGGGCCAAATGTATCTTCTCCGTGGGCATGTGGTTCTCTGTGGCTCAGTAGGTAGGGCATGGCGTTGGCGCTTAGGTTGTGGATTCAATCCCCACTGAGGCCACATATACTGAAAATGTATGCATTCACTACTGTAAGTCTGCTAAATGGTGTATATTATATTGAATACTTGAGTTCTTCTGCAAACCCATTTTCACCTGAAACAATCATTACGCTGTCCCTGTCCGTCTGTCAAGTGGATCATGGGGATTGACAGATCAGTTGAAAAAAAAATATATATTTTACAAGCCTGCTACTGTGGCAGTGTAGTGTAATGGTTAGGGAGCTTGGCTTGTAACTCAAGAGGTTGCAGGTTCAATTCCCAGGTGGGGGCACTGCTGTTGTACCCTTGAGCAAGGTACTTAACCTGAATTGCTTCAGTAAAATATCCAGCTGTATAAATGGATTGTATGTAAAGAAATGTAAACTGTGTAAATGTAAGTCGCTCTGGATAAGGGCATCTGCAAAATGCCTAAAATGTAAAATGTAAAATGTAAATGTACTGATATCCTGGCAACCGCACAGACCTGCCCTCGAGTTTCATCATTTCATTCAATTTCTTTGACCCACTGATCAGTAAACATGGACGTGCCAATACGCTTCCAATCAAGTCTTCAAGGCAGAGCAATTACACATATTAAATGTGAGGGCTGTCAGTCAACCTGAACCTGAAATGAACCCTGCAGATGACTCTCTGTGCGTTTGACTTTAAAATGTCACTGGCTTCAGTGCTGGACCCCGCGGTGTTGGCAGAGCACTGTTGATGTTTGCATCCGATGCCCAGTTCGATTAAATTGTTGGGAACAAAATGTAAAAGCTAATCAGTTGATCCATCCCCCATTTCACTGCCTCACTTCCTGTCCCCATGCCAGTTTACATTACAGCAGGGGTGTCGATCTTATCCGAGAAGGGCCGGTGTGGGTGCAGGCTTTTGTTCTAGCCCAGAACTAAAAAGCCTGATTCAACTAATCCACCAATCGTGGTCTTCAATAGAGACCTTCATTAGTCGAATCAGGTGTGTTAGTGCTGGGCTACAACAAAAGCCTGCACCCACACTGGCCCTTCTCAGATAAGATTGGACACCCCTGCATTACAGGGTACAGCGGCAGAGAAACCAATATTCTCAATAGAATATCTACATTAATAGTCTACATATGTAAGATATGAGGAACCTGTTCTTTGTTCAGTGACACACGCGAAGGTCTGTTATCAAATCCAGACTATATCACTGCCCACTGTGGATGAGGGATCCGCCTTGTATTGTATAAAAGGATTTTCCTTGCTCAATAGTGACACCGATGGTTAATTAAGCATCAATTCCTCAGACCTCCACCAAGACAGCAGAATGAAAGCAGTGGTGGCTGACTCAGACAGTTGTGAATATCAGTCTGCCTCTCTCTCTCTCCCCTCCCCAGTCCAAGGCGTCCTGCTCAACCCGAGTGCGGGTCTCCACCGACCAATCAGAGGTCATCGCTCTCAGCTGCAGCAAATCGGCAAGCTTCAGTTCCAGCTCCAGCTCTGAGTCCAACAGCAGGGAGGTAAGGGGGAGAGGGGGGGATTTGACCAAATTGGGAAGGAAAGTGCGAGTGATTTCTGACTGCGAACGACACACTGCGCTTTGTGCCGACAGATCGGGGGGGTGATGAATGGGCAGAACCACTTTGGAATCGGAGGTGAGGACCAGTCATCGGTGTGGTCTACACTGCATTTTGATGTGGATATTTGATCATCAATGAGAACAGTTTTTGTGTGCAGATATACATTGTTAGGATTAATATCACTGCAATGAATGACTCCTCTCCACCTCTGCAGGCCCTGCCCCAACCTCTCCACCCCTTGTACTGGACTCCAAGGCCCGCCGACCAGGGGGCAACAGCTTGAGTAACTTCCTGAAATGAGAAGGCAGGGTACACTGGGAAATGTCTGTTACACTGAATACCCAAGATCCTTCTGAGAGGCCTTGTGATAAAGCAGAGAAGGACTTGGCACACACGAGCCCCAGGCCAACATTGTGCTGATGTATTGTTGTTTGCCCGCACCTCCCCCTCCCCTAGTAGATATTTTAAAAGTCACTGCAATTGTCAAGAAATGGGCTGTGTTGAAAGATGTTTTGTGCCCAATAAAAACTATGGTGTGTGTGGGTCGAAGAGACGGGAGCACACCCACAGTAAACTGCTGTAACTATGAAAGAGCAATATTTACACACACACAGAGAGAGAGAGAGCAAGAAATGAAAACGTACCGAAATGCAATCGATCAAAATTCTCTCTGGGAATTATAACCGAAAGACATAATTGACTATATCGAGAAATTACTTGGAGGATCTGGAGGGGGAAAAAAATCTCACTATTAGAAATAAAGGAAGAAATAAAATGCCTCAAACTAAGAAAAGCAATTAAATGATGTCCTAAACTGCAGGAGGCTCTCCTAAAACGGGTTTATCTTATACTGGAAGCTGGCTGTTTCCCAGACATTTGGAACCAAGGATAAAAAAAGGTTTGACCCTCAAAATGAGAGGTGTCAGTGTGAATAACAATGTAGGGCCTGGGTCTGTACGTGGTCAATGGGAGGACCAGGGGGGTCTCTCTTGGGAGAGTCACATATAGCTCAGCAGTAGGCAGTAGTGTTGTCGACTACGCCATCACTAACATCAACCCAGATATGTCAATTCATTGTCAGGCCACAGGCCCCTATCTGAGCACTATAAAGCCATGCTTTACTTGAAGGGAGAGATCAAAACCGCACTGAAAAACAGATTCCCTTGAGACCAAGGTATATATGGAAAACAAACCAGCAATGAAAAGCATAAAAATGATCAATCTATTAGAAAACTTTCAAATAACTAATTATCCAGTTGACAAACTGAATAAATTCTGCCACTAAACCAAATTATAGGAGACACAAAAATGAGAAATGGTTTGACCAAGAGCGTGTTTCCACGAGAAAAAAACTACCAGTCACGAAAAAAGGGGATCTGGGATTTATTTAAAAAATTGTATTGACTTCCCAATCACAATTCAGGAAATGGGGGAGAAAAAAAGCACATCGGCAATGAAATGGTAAAATACAGCAGCCCTACGCTACTGAACTTGCTCGAGCTCTTCGTGATTTTAAAAGCCGGGTGTTTCCCTGACATCTGGAATCAAGGACTAATGACAACCATTTACAAAAACGGAGACAAATTTGATCCAAATAATTAGCCAGGCATATGTGTGAGCAGTAGCCTGGGACAGGTATTTTGCAGTATCATCAGTGCCTGAATATTTGCCTTCCTTACCGAACACAGTGTCTTGAGTAAAGGTCAGACGGCTTCCTACCAAGACATAGAACTTCAGACCACATTTACACCCTAATACAGCAAAACATCAAAATGAATAAAGGAAAAATATGACATTATCAAATCAATATACAATGGAAACAAATGTGGTGTAAATATTGGTAATGAAAGGACAGAATGTTTTAAACAAGGGCGTGGAGTGAGACAGGGATGTCATTTGAGTGTAACATTGTTCAATACTTGTATCAATGAATTGGCAACAGATGACTTGGTCCTGCTCTAACCCCACAGAACAGTGGTTAGCCTGTCACTCAGAGTAGTACTGTCAGAGATGGGCACTGGCAGTCAGCCAATCAACACCAGGGTTATGGTGCTCCAGGAAAAAGCCAGAACTCAGGGAAACCAGTACCGCTTCACCCTGGGTGACTGTGCTGGAACATCGTTCTAGTTACACATGCATACCTTGGACTAGTAATCACTGCAGCACGGAGCTTCAGCCTGACAATGAATGCACTCAAAGAAAAAGCTCGGAGGGCTTTCTATGCAAAAAAACTAAACAAACAAAACGCCTATAAGAATTTGGCTCAAAATGTATAATTCAATTATAACTCCCATATTGTTAGACAGCAGCAAAGGATAGGGCCCCATTTCCAACCCGGACTTTAAAAACGTTGGGACAAAACCCCAACAGAAATGTTTCAATTAGAATGAGCTAAAATCCTCCATATTCACCGAAATGCACCAAATAATGCCTGCGCATATTCCCTCTGTGGATCCACATTTTAAAAAGAGCGACTAAGTTCTGGTGCCACTTCAGCCAGGCAGACCAGTACTCACTCAAATACAAAGCCCTACTGAGCAACCAGATCTCCCAAGACAAGGACCCCCTGGACCAACTGGCTCTAAGGCTGGCTGAACAGAGCTACACTGAATCAGTGACCCTCAGAACCAAAACAGAGATAAAATAATTCCCAAAACAATAAAATAAAAAAATCTACATTTGAAAAACTGAAAATTGGAAAGATTCATTAAAATTTCTAAACAAACGTCAGTGCTATCAGGCCCTGAACAGAAGCATTACATTGGCAGCATGCTTGAAAACAGAAAACTAAAATAAGACATTCTAAAGTACAGACTCAGGGACCACAGTCTTGAAATAGAGAAAGGCATATGCAAAAATCTTGGATGCCCAGAGATCAAGTACTGTATAGTCAATGTGAGCTGCAAGAGACCAAGACAGAGATGCACTTCCTGTTATCCTGCTCAAAATACTAAATATCACGTGACACATACTTACAATTGAAAAAAATAAAACCTATTTCAGAATTCATCCTCCTTCCCAACATACAAACAATTCCCATCCTATTAGGAGGATGAAAAAATGATTAATCTGGCAGCTAAATATGTCATCCTGCCATATCATGAGGGACAGTTAGTAGACAAAAAAAAAAAGTGATAATTAAATTGTGTGTAATCATATGTGTATGTTTGTGCATGTTTGTGTATGCATGTCTGTGTGTGGATACTTGTATATACATGCATATGTTTATTAAAATACAGTATGATTCCTTATTATTGTTACATTACCGTTTCAGGGCTCCCACAAATCAAATTTCAACAACATTGTTTTTTATGACTGACAAAAATGGACTTACCACGCCTTGTTGTGCAAATACACATCTCATTGTGTGTGTGAGTGTGAGTGTGTGAGAGAACAGCTGTGGCAGGTGGCAACAACAGTGGCAGGGGAACAGACACTTTGTGGTAACGTTATTGGGAAAAGAAGAAAAATAAGTAAATATATAAACGTTTCAGACATTCCCCTGACAGAGCTTTTTCATCAATTTCCATGACAGAATAATTTTCAATGGTTTTCAAGATTTTTCCATGACGTGTGGGAATCCTGCTGTTTGTGTGGTTATTGTTTGTACAATGTGCACCATGCTTTGGCAACACAATCATATTTACCATGCCAAATAAAGCTCCATTTGAATTGAGAGAGAGAGAGAGAGAGGGAATGAGATCAAAGGGAAATCAAACCAAACAGAACACCATGAAAGAAAGGAGGAAAAATGTTGACATATTTCCATAAAGTGCAACTGAAATAATGAACCACCAAGCACTCTGCAACAACAACATAATCATCAGGGCATCATGAAGCACGATTCACACACTTATACTGCGATCTTCAGTTTAAATGCAAGAGACATTTTATTTTTATTTTCCAATGTATATATTCCAGAGACGGGGCTGATTTGAAAGAGCTCCTTTGGCCTTTGAGATCAGATACAATATTTCAATAATTTAATGCTTACGTAATTCACTTGCAGATAATCGAAAACCTGAAAACAGAATAACAATATACGGGAATAAACAGCTATCAACACTATGGCAACAAGTCAGGAGGCAAGGAGATATTTATACACGTTTATATGATCCACACGTTACACTTCTCAGCTTCTGGCAGACCGCTCACGTGTCGTGGTCAGAGAGCGGTGTCCCCTCTGGGTCGAAACGGAGACAGCGAACGCACAAGGTGGTCAGACTGGGCTTCAGAAGACCACACACACACACACACGCACACACACACACACACGCACTATACTGTCAACAGGTCTTGCTGAGTTGTTTATGTAACCGTTAAGCTTTGTGTTGATAACCGTTGATACAGCTGAGAGGACCGGTTCTAGCACCCTTGAGTGTTGAAAGAAGGCATAACTGAGACTCAAGAACTCCATGTCCCATGATCCTCTCTGGCTCCAGAGGGAGACAGCAGACCTAGATATGAGGATGCTCTCTACAATACACTCGCATCAGCTGGCAGTGGCTGTGTTTGTTTTTGGGTGCTTAGGAAACGAGATCCAACCCCAGCAACTCCTCCCATAGACGACAACTTCTGCTCTACCCCCCACCCCCCCCCCCCCCAAATGCTCAGGAGGGCAGGACCAAAGCACGCCATTAAAGACCGGAGCAGCAGTAAGTACAGAAACATAGCAATGTGACCAACACCACAGACAGAGCAGGGCAGACCCACCTCACACATCCCAGCAGCTTGCAAAGGTGGACTTTCAGGCGCATTTCATTTCATTTCATTTCATTTCAGCTCCAAACCTTTAAAAAAAAAATACAACAAAAGTGTGAAAACACGACGTATTATCCGAATCCCAGCGACCGCTCACATTCCAGTCGTGCAGCGATCGCGTGTCTTTAAGGTTTTCAAGGAGTTTGGTGCAATACGCAGTGTTCTCTTCTTTGCATTAAGAGGAAACGTCTTAACACATCTGCATGGTCCTTCATAAAACGAGGAAGTCGGAACCGTTGTCCGGACGATGGACGACCCCTCCTCCGCACTGACCGCGCGCCAGTGTCTTTTCAGCGCCGGTCGCAATCGGCCACCGACAGAGCCCCAGAGAGCAGGTCATCGAACCCCACGCCAACTGAGCCGTCTCTCCACTCTCCCATTGCCTGACCACCTCCCCACACACGCCCACAGACGCCCACAGACAAACCGACACACGCAAGCACGCACGCACGCACAGACACAAACAGACACACACACACACACACACACACACACACGCACCCACACACACAGACAGAAACAGACAGACACACACACACACACACACAGACACAGACAGACACAGACACAGACACACACACACACACACACACGTTTCTGCATACAGGCTTGTGGTCAAGACAGGCTAACCCCTTTCACCTTTAAAAACTTAACTCTAAAATAAGAAAATCTTTTTCATGTATTAAATAATTTTATATATAAAAACAAAACCAAAAAGATAAAACTATTCCCCACCGAAGTCCAATTACATCATTCATTCCACTGATGACCCCCCCCCCCTTCTCCCCGATAGCTTCTCATGTTACATCATGTCCATAGAGATGTCCA
Organism: Aldrovandia affinis; assembly: GCA_029706075.1. Taxonomy (NCBI): domain Eukaryota; kingdom Metazoa; phylum Chordata; class Actinopteri; order Notacanthiformes; family Halosauridae; genus Aldrovandia; species Aldrovandia affinis. The sequence continues at coordinate 800,118 of JAINUG010000282.1, read as the reverse complement.
TGCAGTACCAATAATATTGCAGCAAAAGTCATTCTTATTGTCATATTTTGTATAATTACCTACAATTAATACCAAGCGGCACGGACACACAGAAAAGCTGGTGGTTTGGCTTGCTTTTTTTTTTCGTTTTGTAATGGAATAAAGTAGTAATTATCCTGGAAGTGGAGGAAACGGAGATTCTTGTGTTGGTCCTGCGTGGACTTTGAAAGACGAGAGACAGAAAGTCGTAGAAGAGAGGAATGAGCCCTCGGGCCCGCAGACAGACTCAAGTACAAGGTCCGCTCCCTCCCCCTCTCCCTCCCCCCCTCTCTGGGTCCTCACTACCACTCTCCAGTCAGTTTGGTGCTTTGGTCCCGCTTGGGGGGCGCCGGGGGAGGCCCCCGCCGTAGCGTTGCATAGCCTGAGATGTTCCCCGACATGTAGCCCCCCTGCTTGGGGGAGTCGAGCAGCAGCTCCGGGGCCGGGGGGGGGAGCGCCATGTCGTCCATGGTGGCCACGGGCTCCAGCCGGGCCGAGATCCGGGACGAGGTGAGGGAGCCGTGCCGCGTGATGGACTTCCTCTTCAGGGTCCGGTTCAGGTCCGCCAGGAAGTTGGGCTGCACCGCCAGGGTCCCCTTGGGGGAGGTCGGGGTTGGGGGGGGCTGCTGCGAGCCGAAGGAGGAGGAGGAGGAGGAGGAGGAGGGGGCAGCGGCGGGGGAGAGGGGCGGGGGGGCTCGGTGTTGTTGGTGTTGCTACGGCGGAGCAGTGTGGGCGGGGGCGTCTTCTTTAGGGAGCCCTTGCTCCAGGTGGAGGAGGTGAAGGAGGAGGAGGAGAGGGGGGGGGGGGGCTGGGGGTTCACCACGGCCACTTTGGGGGCCCCGCTGTGGGAGGGGTCGGGGGGCAGCGGCGGAGGGGGGAGGAGCTCCGAGTCGGGCGGGGGCGGGGGGAAGTAGTCGCACTCGGACGGAGGGGAGGGGAAGTCGGAGCTGTGCTGCCGGTGCTGGCTCGCCTTGGCCTGCAGGGCCAGCGGGAGGCCCGCCAGGTTGAGCTTGCCGGGTTTGGGCGGTGCCGGTGGGCCCACGGGCTCCTTGGAGGGAGACCCCGACGAAGAGGAGGGCGAGGAAGGGGAGCTGGGCGCCGGCGGGGGCTGGGCAAACTTGCTCACCAGGCTCTCCACCTTCTTGGACTCCTGGTACTCGCCCGGCGAGCCGGACTTGATGCTGGAGTTGCGCTGGGGGGTCGGCGGGGGCCGTTTCCGGCGGACGAGGACGAGGGGGACTTCTTGACGGGCGACGCCGTTTTGGTCAGCGGGAGTGGGGGGGGAGGGGGGGTCGGGGGCAGGGGAGGCGGAGGGGGAGGGAAGTTGAGGCTGCTCTCAGGCGGAGGAGGGGGGAACTCAGGGGACTGCTGCCCTCCTCCCGGCTGCCATTTGGGCTTGGCTTTCACCACGGGGGGAGACTGGGGGCCGTGGGAGACGAGCCGGGGAACTGGTTGGCCATCTGCTTCACCAGAGAGGGGGTGGGGGAGATGGGCGTGGACAGGGGCAGGGCTTTGGAGGAGAAGCTGTGCTGCTTGGGCAGGGTGGGAGGGGGCTGGTTTGAGCTGCTGCTGCCGCTGGAGAAGCTCTGCTGCTTTTTCACTGCGGTCGCGGGGGGAGGAGGAGGAGGGGGGTGGGGACAGCTCAGGGGGCGGGGCAGGGGGAGGGGACACGGGGGACGTGGGGAGGCCTGAGCCGTAGGGTTTGGGAGCGGTCTGGGGGGGGAAGCCGCCGGAGAAGAACTTGACAGGGGGAGGAGGGGCGGGGGCGGGCGCCTGCTGGGGTGGGGGGAGGAGGAGGAGGAGCGGGGCGAGAGGGGCTGGTGGAGGGGGAGGAGGAGGTGGGGGTGGAGACTCAGCCCGGTTGAGGGGGCGAAAAGTCCTGGGGCAGGTTGGGGAACTTCTGGGCCAGCACCTGCTGAAGCCCGTTGCTGCTGAGAGAGGGGTACTTGATGTGGACGGGGGGCGGGGGAGGGGGCATGCCGTTGTTCTGCGGGTGGGCGGGGGCCGGAGGCGGCGGGTGCTGCTGGTGCTGGTGCTGCAGCTGTGTGTGGGGGGGCGGAGGGGGGGTGAACTGGGGCAGGGCGGGGCTGGACGGCCCCAGCTTCAGCACAGCCATGGCCGAGCCGGGGGCGGGCTGGGGGGCCGGCGGTGGGGGCGGGGGAGGGGGCACGTTGACGTGGGGCTTGACGCACTGCGGGGGCGGGGCGGGGGGAGCCAGGGGCTGGGGGGCCGGCGAGGGGGCTTGTAGTGATTGGCGGCCTGCGAGGCGTTCTGCAGGCGCGTGATGGTGCTGTACTTGGCGAACATGGTGGGGACGTTGTGGTGGGGCGGCGGGTTGGGGAGCGGGGGCGGCGGGGGGGGGGCGGGGGCGGCGGAGGAGGGGAGGGCTGTGGGGACGCGTGAGTGAAACTGCCGCGGGTCTGGGAGGGGTGGGCTGCCCGGGACGGCTCCACCCTCACCTAGAACGGGGGAAAAACAAAACAAGAGAGACGCAGGGTTAGGACACGGACCGGACGGGTTTAATACCGTACTCCTCGGACAGCATGACGCCGCGGGCTGCGTTTGTTCAACGCGGTTTAGTTTGCACTTTGCAGAGCATTAGGGTGTATAAAACACACACAAAATACAAGATACTGCAGCAAAATATAAACACATACGACTCGCACACGAATGCGGAAAATATACACAAGAGGGGATTTTATTTCTGCCCATGGGGTATATTAAGGAAACCTTAAGGAAGAGAGAACGGTCACTTTTGTTTAAAATAGGTATGTCCGTCTGTCTCTCTTTCTTCCCCTCTCAAACCCACACACATGCGCGCACACAGAATAGCCGCCGGCTTCCTGCACGCGGTCACACACGACAATGACACAAAACACGATGCATTGCAGGAGATGAGTGTGGGGGGGGTCTGAACTGGGGCACTCGTTCTGGTGCAGTGCGACTGCAGCTTTCATACCGTGTAGCTGCACTGCACAAAGACTCACATTTACATTTTAGGCATTTATCAGACGCTCTTATCCAGAGCGACTTACACAGTTTTACATTTCTTTACATACAATCCATTTATACAGCTGGACATTTTACTGAAGCAATTCAGGTTAAGTACCTTTAGCTCAAGGGTACAACAGCAGTGTATTCCCCACCTGGGAATTGAACCTGCAACCTCTGAGTTACAAGCCCAGCTCCATAACCATTACACTACACTGCCAGCCTGATAGACTCAGATGTAGAATGTTAACGACGGTCACCACGAGCTCTCCATCATCCTCGTGCTCATCACATTATGGCACACTGGATGTTCAATTATATCTGACCAAATCCATCTTCTCCGACTGTCAAAAAGAAACCTTACTCATGTACTCAAGTCTAAACATTTTAAGAATCAAGACGACATGCAGGACAATAAACCAGCTTGGTAACCGGCTTGGTAACCAGCTGTAACAAGCTTGGTAAAAAAAGCGCAGTGCGATGATTTAGCTGCATCTGTCCTGTATGTGAATACCCTGAGTGAGTCACAGCCCAACACTTAAGGCCTTGGTATACTTAAAACTAAATTTGGCGTGTTCGCACAGGCTGTCGAACTGCTGTTGGATATGGCATTGCGAGCAAATGTCAGTACACTCACTGCGACTTGAGGTCTGTTCGTTTAATGACGCTCTACAACAGATGGGGGATTTCGCTTCTCACTAGACTACGGAACCGGAAATATAATTACTAACGGTGAAATCCATAACAAAGCAAACATCGGGCTAGCTCATTTGCAAACACCAGAGGCAGATAGCCATCGACGCGTCCTTTTACTGTCTCCCCATAAAGATTACGCTGCACTGAACCCCCGGCACAACAGACAACCCTCTCCCCCAGCTATGCAACCTGCTAGCCATCTAAGCATTAAGTACACCTAACAATAGTGGTTCTAGTTTTCTAGGTAGGAAAAGCAAGCAAGACTACTAGATAAGTGCTACTTAGAGCCACCTGCTATTTTCATATCTAAACATAGCAAAGTTATCTAGCCGACTAAATGTTGTGAACTGTATCAACTAACTAGCAGCGAACGTAACCAACTGATATAACGGGCTATCTAGCTCATAATATTTAATAGAAACATGAGCTATAACAACAACTCAGCAAGCATCCACCGAGAATGCAAATACACGTCACATCTATACACATATCTCCACACAAGCTTATGTTAGCGACCTTATTGGAAAATATCCAAATAGCTACCTTGATGAGCTAACTAGTAGCTAGTTTAATTAGCCAACACGTAGCTTTCTAGCACATGTTAGCTAGCAAGCTAGTTAGCTATATCTGGCATAAACTAACAAATGTTAGCTAGATAGAAGGGCACTAGATTGTCATTTGGGCCACGTGTAGAGGAACAGTTGGATGCGACGATAACAAGATGTAAACCGGAAACACGCGACCCAAATGACATAAAAAACGCAACCAATCACGTGACATTGTTGACCAATTGCAGGTGATGGTGTATTGGGAGGCGATGAGCGCTGTGCGAAAAATTTGACAAGTTCACCTAGCCAGCCTGCACACGCTGCAGTGATTGAAGCCGAATGCGGCGCTTCGTTTATGGTCACAAACCCGCCATCTTGCCTGTGCGAATACGCCAAATTAGATTGAGTTTTAAGTATATCGAGGCCTTTATAGTAAAGATGTGAAGAGTTAAAGGCATACTCATCTGACTGCTACATAGTGCTGGCAGTGATCGCTCATTCACACAGTTATCGGACTCTGTTAAGGTTACGTCACTCTCTCAAGTGTCGCGCGCACACGCACACACAAACTTCATCAATCAATAGACTTGATTCCATGGATGGTCTGACACAGAGATCAGTGACACAGAATAGATCAGACAGCCTGAGTTGGTTCACAGCATGTTCAACACAGCTGACTGACTCCTGGATTCAGCTGCATACTGTGAGTGAATGAATCAGGGATTCATCTACATACTGTGTGTGAATGAATCAGGGACTCATCTACATACTGTGTGTGAATGAATCAGGGACTCATCTACATACTGTGTGTGAATGAATCAGGGACTCATTCAGGGAATGAATCAGGGACATCATCTGTAGGAGTGAGTACCTCCCTAACAGTCCTGAAACACCTTTTACAGCTCTCGCTCTCAGAGACTCACAGACACACAGACAGACAGACAGACAGACAGACAGACAGACAGACAGACAGACAGACACAGACAGACGCACACGCACGGTGCAAATGCCATCACACCATTCCTATACCGGCACAGGACACAAGCTGATGAGGGGGGGAATGCAAGGACCAAACTGGAAACCATGACACACTGTACTGGGTTAATGTAACAGAGTGCCCAAAGCAGACCAACAAAAACTCAAACCAAAAAACACCAGTGCTGTGGGGATGGACTTGGTTAATGGAACGAAACGACAGCAAGATAAAAATCAACGTCTCATATCAGTAAATAAAGAAACCAGTAACCCAGTTTCCCATCAGGAGTCACAGCCAGTGGGGGCGTAAACGTGTCACTGATTGATTTGTTAGTCTTATTTCGGTTTGTGCAGATTACGGGACTCCAGTGTTACGGTAAACGGGCTGGCAAATCCCTAACCTCAATCCCCACCAGTGCACAAGGGCATGGCTTTGCGAGACTTGACCTTCGACCCCTGGGTAGACAAGGGGAGAGAGATGGGCACAGTAAGATGACACAGAGAGACAGTCAATTACCCAACCCTTTGTCCTATAACACACACACACACACACACACACAACTGCTACACAACCTTCACAACAGGTACCCTCTCATTCATCACTCTTATTCACACTCACAGCCAATCACAAGACACACAATTTCCACACGCACTGAGGAGGTGAGCCTCAACAAGGTAGTAGTCTGACACACCGTCTACAAGTTAATACTAAGCTTACTGTCAACGCTCTCAGCATAGGACTTCATTTCACAAACCAGGATCCACAGCCTGGGAAGGCTAGGGCAGTCGTCCACACAACACAACCCCATGTGACCATGGGCACACTGATCACCACGTGGAACACCACAAGGAGGAAGTGACATCACAAACAAGGAGGAAGTGACATCACAAGTGGAGGGACAGGGAAAGTGGCAGTGGTGGGGTTTTGCGAGGTGTGGGGGCGAGGATGGGGTTTTGCGAGGTGTGGGTGAAGGAGGTGAGGCTGGCGAGGTGTGGGTGAGGCTGGCGAGGTGTGGGTGAGGCTGGCGAGGTGTGGGTGAGGGTGGGGAGAGGGAGGAGGGGTTCACCTTGGTGTTCTCCTCCATCTGGGTGCCTCTCTTCCAGGCCTCAGAGAAGATGGAGCTGACCACACTCTGAGAGCGGGCGTGGCCTGAGGAGGTGGTGTCCGACACGCCGCTGTCTGATTGGGTGGAGTGGTTGGAATGGGACTCTGTAGAACAGGGGCATGGAGGTGGGAGAATGTAGGGTTTGTGCTCTGCCATTCCAGGCCACAGCTGGGTCAAATACGCATCGGGAATACCCTTTAGATGCTTGTAAAATGCTTGTAAAATGTGAACACACTCCTGCAGAATGCATTTTCAACTGAACACATTGCTAACCAAAACATACAAGTGCATGACAGAAATCTGTTCCGCTGTTGGTGAGAATAGTGATTTCTTGTGAATAATCTGCAGGAGATTTACTGGTGTCCAAGGGGCTGAAGCACTGACCCGTTGGGACACCAGTAAGGGCTCTGAGGGAAGGTCCCTTCCCAGAGTCCTCCACTCACCTGGCAGGCTGGAGGAGGAGGAGCCAGACTTGATGCTGGAGCTGGAGAGGGAGGACCAGTCGTAGGCCGCCTCCGTGCGCTTCATGGCCTCCTGGTAGTTCACATACAGCTGCTTCCCGTACTGCACCAACACAGAGACACAGCGCTCATTAGAGAACAAGCACACGGGAAGACAGCGCCATCTTTAAAAAAGATGTTGTTTCTTTTAAAAGCTCGCCACCACTCCCCCAACATTGGGGGACCCTGTTTTTTTCTTTTGGTTTTTCTTCTTCCTCTTTCTTTTACAACCTGACAATTCCATTTTAGCAAATTAATTTAGCAAGTAGGACAACAATCCAGAACGTACTACAGCAATACTGAATAGACAAGAAATACCAACAAAGATAAAGATAACAAGTCTGGGGAATGTTTTTTTAATAAATAGAAAATAGATGAAAATGAAAATAAATGTATGAGTAAAAAACACAGCTAGAAAACAAACAAACAAACGCACAGAGAAACTGAGGAACAAATAAGTAAACAAACAAAAAGAAAAACATTAAAAAAACTAAAAAAACATGCCCTATCCTATCTCCTCATTGCCACTGTTTTAATTCCCAGCCCTCATATTTGCCAGTTTTTGGTAAAGCCATCCCTCTCTCATCTTCCCTGGCAATAATTCCTTCTAGCATGTAGTATTGTTTCACATATTTCTTAAGTGTTTAAATTTAGCTCCTGAACGTTTTGTGATTTTAAAATGAAAGCATTGATGAATGAAAAATTTCAGGTGGATGGTATTGGAAGTGCAGCCGTGCCATTATTTATTCATTTGTAAAGACTGAGACATTCCTTAAAAACTCTTTAGTGAACCACGATGCATGTGTAGCTTCCAACTGAATAAAAATAAACAGATTGGTTTTAAAAAAGGGTTGAAGGCTTTCTAAAATTGTGCAGTCTGTCCAGCTCCTATTTAGATATAGTTTCTGAATCCATTAGGCTTTCAATGATTGATACAGAGCTACAATATTCATTAGGTTAAGCCCACCTCTATCATGAGAATTATAAATATATTTTCGCCTTACTCTTTTAGGTTTACTATTCCATAAAAATTTGAAAATCTTAGCCTCATATTGCTTGGTCGGGCGAAGGCAGGAATAAAAATAAATAGACAAATTGAGACACAACTGAGGTGTTAATTAGGGACACTACCACAGAGAGAGAGTGCTTTCCCATGCCAAGGCAAGAGTATCTTATCAATCTTTGTGAATTTTTTGTGGAAGTTCACTTTCACCAACTCAGCCATTTCTGTTTTAGTAATGCCGAGCATATTCACAGGACCATCACTCCATTTGACTGGAGCAGAAGCAAGCAGCTGCGTATTAGAGTATTTTAGAGTACATATCCTTAAGATAGTGCATTTATCATAGTTCTGGCTCAAACCAGTTATTTGAGAAAAATAGTTCTTCAATAAGAGCTGCCAGTACTGTTGTTTAGGTTGTATAAAAATTGTTGTTTCATCCGCATATAATTAAATTAAATCCATTGATGTTTAATCCTAAAATGTTATTGTTACGTCTAATTCGATTAGCTAACGTTTCTATGGCAATAATGAAAAGATATGGTGAAAGAGGACAAAGAGGTATATCCACTGTTGGTTACTTTGCTTCGGGGGGTTCTATATAGGACTTCAAACCATTGAGTAAAGGAAAAAACAATATTTAAATTCTGAAGACATCTGTAGATGTAATCCAACCTTATTTTATCAAAGGCCTTCTCAGAGTCAGCCACTAACTGTAACCATCTACTGAAACAGTTACTCACTCACCCACACACACACACACACACACACACAAACAAACACACACGCAACACAAAATGCACACAAACGCACGCAGGAATATTCACAAACACTGAGTGCTCATACTCACACATGCAAATACATATATGCACACGGGCATTGCAAACACACACACACGCGCGCACGCACACACACACACACACGAATACTCAAACATGTTCACACTCTCAAATGCAAATACAAACGCACACCGGCATCACAAACCTGTGCACACACACACACACAAACACATACGAATACTCAACCACGCACACTCACATTCACACTCACATACAAATACATACATATACACACTCTCACTCACTCACACACACACGCACGCACACGCACACGCACACACACACACACACACACACACACGTTCACACTCACATACAAATACATACATACATACTCACTCTCACACAGTCACACACAGTCACACACAGTCACACACAGTCACACACACACAACACAATTGGTTATATTATGGTTACCTTGGCGATGCGGATTCCGTTGACCCATTGGTGCAGAGTCCTGACATCCTCACAGCAGAGGTACTTGATGTACTGAGACTTCTTCTGGATCTGAGGGTGCTGGAGGAGAACACGCGGTCATTACAGACATGCCACACAAAGCCAGAGAACTCTTCCCTTCGTCAAGGGCATCAACACAAACTACTGAGAGACAGTATCACTAAGACGCCACAAGATGGCAGCAGAGGATCATTTCAGTGACACGGGTTGAGTAGAGTTATTTTACCCGATACACAAAAACAAAATACATTTTTAAGTGAAAGAAGTGTCAATGCCAAAGAAACCGCTCATGGTGCTCCACGACACCACACTGATTCCACCCCGGAACGCAAAAAACATGATAACCACACACAACTCACATGGGAGCCTTTCTGAAGGATTCCTCAAAACAACACAACAACAACAACACACACAATAACAATTTTCAACAATTCCTTTGCACTTTTCCCCCCCTCTGTTCCACTCCCTCTGCCACCCTTGACCATGAGCAGTATTAGAGGGCGAGCTCTTGTGGCCATTTGTGACAGCGCTTCACAGCAGCGCAACACAGAGCCAGCCCCCTCCTTGCTCTCTACGGGTCGAGGGACCTCAGAATCCGACCGCGCTCTAGTTCATCGCGGAATGTTTTCCAAAGCCTTCTCGTGTTCTTCTCCGTTGCAAATGCTCTTCTCTCTTGGCTTCGATGACAATGTCGTGGCAAGAACCGCCATTGGCCCACAACTGCATTCTCTTAGCGCTCTCCCAGCCAATACAAGCAGAGCTACTTCTCCACGTGGCTGTTGGATCCATGCCTCTTTTTTTTTTTTTTTTTTCGTCTCTGATTTTTATTTTTTTTTAAGGAAGTTTCCAGTACAAATGTATCAGCATCCAGGCCAGCAGTGACAGAGCAGGACATTACATGTTAGGGTCAGGGGCACACACACCTCTCTGTGGGATTTCCTTTACGGTGAGCTAATGGAGGAAGGAGACTGCATAGCTCATTAGCGCTG
>JAINUG010000282.1:745000-785000 GCA_029706075.1 Aldrovandia affinis | reverse complement strand
TGTTTCAGCTTTTCTAATCTTTTCTAGTCTAAAGCTGGAACAGAGTTCCACAATTGGGGAGCATAACAACAGTCCATCTGAAACAATACCGGGGTCTCTCCAGTAACATTAGCATTTGTAAAAGCATGGTGGGCTGTTGGCACCCTGCACGTGTCTATAGGCATCCTAAAAGTGCCTATCCCTCAGTGTGTGTGTGTGTGTGTGTGTGTGTGTGCGAGGGTCGTAGTGTTGGGGTCTCACCTGGGGGTTTTTGAACAGTGCGTACTTCTCAATACGCTCGATGAACATAAGCTTGTTCTGGCTGTCCCGGGTCCAGTTTAACAGGTTTTCAACCAGGTTCTCGTGATCCTCGAAGATCCGCTCTAATGGGGGGGAGAGAGAGAGAGAGAGTGAGGGAGGGGAAGGGGGGGGAGAGAGGAGAGAGAGAGAGAGAGAGAGAGAGAGAAGTCAAAGGGCACGTCCTTCAAGATCACATCAAACCAGAGGCCATCCCAGCCTCTCTCTGCCTTCACATTCAGGGGAAATCTGCCAAGCTGCCGATCAAAATCATTACACACACACAGCAGCGTCCCTCCAACGCTCCCCACAGTGAGACACAGTCCTCGTGAGCACCGTATCACCATGATTCACCAGTATCAGCAGGGAGAGTCGCGCTGCTGCTTCACCCCAGAGTTTAACGTGTCCGAGCACCAACCCGTTCGCTCGCTCTGAAGCCTCTCGTCATTCCTCACTCCGCCTCTCTCTCTCTCTCTCTGGAAGGCCTCTCTCTGCCGGCCGCCCGAGGCACCGGCTCCAGCCCTGACCTGGATTCCCGGCAAACCGTTTAACAACCGCACACAGAGACGGCGCTGGGTTGCCAGGGAAACCGGGATTTCCGCAGACTCACGGGGCGAGCCCACGGGCCGCGTTTATGGGACTTACGATAAGCCGTCCTGGCGTTTAACCGCCCCCACCCCCTAGTTTCGGCTCCAGTCCACGTTGGCGACAGGCGAGCGCGGGAGCGGAAGCACAGACGCCGTCGTTTTACATTTTGAGACATTTAGAGACTGCGCTCCCGTGGGGTCATTTAAAACCATGGCAACGGCGGCTTCAGCACAAACGGAGAACGATGATAAAAACGATCCGCGGGAACTTAAAATGCGACGCACAGGGCAGCGTGTGGAGCGGCCTGAATCGACCATGTCGCAGTCTTTCAGAATGAAGTGGGGGGAAACCTGCTGGGCTCTCCAGTGGACACCATGCAGGGCGGAAATGTTTCAGTCAGGGCCAAGCCTGCATTATCCACCCCACAATGCATCTCTCCATCTCCTTCTCTCTTACGCCTTGGAGCAGTGTGTGCTGTGAAACCCACTCTACTCAAGAGTCTCTCTCTCTCTCTCTCTCCCTCTTTCACAGTTTAGGCGGATTTGACCAAGAAATGTCAAGACCAAGTAGGGAAAAAAAACTGCGGTAAACGAGTTCATTCCTCCCCCTCAAAGCGAACATGAATGAGAAACACACTCAAACGGCTCTCACTCACAAAGACACACTAAAAGCGACCGAATTCTACATGACATTATCAGAATCTCTGAATATATAGGATTACAGGGTTGAGCCATTACATTAGTTGATTCATTTTATCACTGGATATTTTTTTAATGATACTTTATGCCTCTTATTTTAATGAGGATTACGGTATATTTCTCTCCATCACATCGCCCTCCTCTCTCTGGTAAACCCACTTTCGACCTGACCATATTCTCCCTCCACAGCACAAAATAAATACAAAATAGCCGGGTCTGATCCCCACCCATTTCTCTCTCTCTCTGTCTCTCTGTCTGTCTCTCTCTCTCTCTCTCTCTCTCGCTCTCTGTCACGCACGCACGCACACACTCCATTGTGAGATTCTTGGGTCAAAGGGTCTCTCCAATAAGGCACTGAGACATACAGCTGGTCAGAGTGATGTCACAGCTCCACAGCAGGACCCACAGCCATCACATGAGAACTCTGGAGAGCTCACAAGAGTGATGTCACAGCTCCACGGCAGGGCCCACAGCCATCACATGTTGAGTCTGGAGAGCTCACAGAGTGATGTCACAGCTCCATGGCAGGACCCACAGCCATCACATGTGAACTCTGGAGAGCTCACAGAGTGATGTCACAGCTCCATGGCAGGACCCACAGCCATCACATGTGAACTCTGGAGAGCTCACAGAGTGATGTCACAGCTCCATGGCAGGACCCACAGCCATCACATGTGAACTCTGGAGAGCTCACAGAGTGATGTCACAGCTCCATGGCAGGACCCACAGCCATCACATGTTGACTGGCCACCTATTCGGGGAGCAGCTGGAGCAGCAGGCGGGGGATCACTATGGCGGGAGCTTGCAGGTGGGGTTGCAGTCCATTTCAATTCGGGAACTTAATTGCAATCCAATATTCGTCAAGCATTTGGCAATTAATGAACTGACTTTCAATTTCAGTCCTAAATTAACTGAATTTAAAATGAACTGGCTGCAATTAGCACACCGGTTACAAATGACTCTCCACACAATCAGGTTTTCAAGTCACTTCCAACACCCCCCCCCTCCCCCTCCCTCCCTCCCTCCTTCAATTTGCCTTTTCTCTGCAAAGAACAAACAGATATTTTCTAATATCAAAAAGCGATGGAGACTGGTTTTCGCTTCGGCATAAAAAAAAGAGAGATACTGAGAGATACTCAGAGAGAGAGAGAGAGAGAGAGAGATACTGAGAGAGAGAGGAGAGGGAGAGATAGAGAGAGAGACAGAGAGAGAGAGAGAGAGACACAGAGAGAGAGAGAGAGAGAGAGATACTGAGAGAGAGAGAGAGGGAGAGGGAGAGATACTGAGAGAGAGACACACAGAGAGAGAGAGAGAGACACACAGAGAGAGCAAGAGAGAGAGAGATACTGAGAGAGAGAGAGAGAGAGAGAGAGAGACAGAGAGAGAGAGACACACAGACAGAGCGAGAGAGAGAGAGAGAGAGAGAGAGAGAGAGAGAGATACTGAGAGAGAGATAGAGCAGACCTGAGAGACCTTAAATGTAGGTTAGGCCACACGCGTGAATGCTCCAGACACAGAGCCACATCCAGAGCAAGGCAGGGAAAGCCCCGTCGAATCCCGCTCTGGCAGACTGCCGCAGAGACGGAGAGAGAGAGGGAGGGGGAGGGAGGGAGGGGGAGATCAGGAGAGACTGAGGGTCCCAGGTGATGTCCCCACATCTTGGTGGTGGTTCCCAGTGCCGCTGCTGCGTCAGAGACCCCCCCACCCTGACCCCCCCGCACTCCCAGCAGAGCAAAAACACGCCTGCAGCAGCTAATCCTACTGGGATTTCATGAAGGGATTGAATCCACTCTAATGCTAATCTACACTGAAGATACAACAGATGCAACCATGTGATGGTTTTTTATGGAGACGTCATGAATGACCCAGTAAACGCTGAGTGTGCGTGTCCTCCTCAGTGGTGACATTTCGATGGTCTCTGAACAGAAACATCGGGACCCCAGAGCGCGTTTCTGCTCTGATTACACAACGGTACGGTCTGCTTGGATTCAAGCCTCCAGATTTTATTAATTTATTCCCCTGGACCACGTCATTTCTACCACCCTTTCTTCTTGTGCAAGAGAGGGACGGACTGTGCAGTGTGTGTTTTTAATAAACCGTTTGCGGGAGGAACTCTGTGCCTTGGCTCCACTACGCCCTTGAAGATGGTAATGGGGGGGGGGCGGACTGCAGTCAGGCCAAAGTCGACACAGAGCTGGTTTTCGCAGATGGGCCGGCACCAGGGTGGAAAGAGCAAGCCGGCGCATTCGTACCCCAAAACCACGCACTGCAGAAACACAAGCCCTGGCATCCCTTCGGGGGCAGCAATGGCTCAGTGGTTAGCAAGCGGAGGTTTGCTGGTTGAATCCCAGGAATGGCAATGAAAAAAACTATGAACTGGAAACCGGAGGGAGGCTAGTTCACTTCCTGGGGCACTGCCGAAGTGCCCTTGAGCAAGGCACTGAACCCCTAAAACTGCTCCAGGGGCGCTGTACTATGGCTGACCCTGCGCTCGGACCTCTGACGGAATACATGTGTATAGTGGTCTAAGTGTGTGTGTATCTAGGAGAGGTATCTAGAGAGATATGGGAAAAGACCAATTCCAGTAATGGCTAATAAAGTATATTGCTATTCCTGATAAGCGGGTCCACTGTACCATCACGTGACCCGAACGTTAGACACTCACCCATCTGCAGCTCGCTAATGGTCTCCACCAGCGACCAGTCGGGGCTGTAGCCGCAGTGGGACTTGTCCAGGAGGCTGTCCAGCACCTGTCTGACCGTCTGACGCTCGTCCACCATCATGGTCTTGGAGCTCTCGTCCGACATGTGCACGCGGATGACCAGCTGGGAGGAGAAGATGGAGAACAAGTCAGGTATGCCACATTAGGCCTGGCCCAAAGACAGACAGACATGCAAGAATGACGGCCAACGCCCGTACAGCAGGACACTTAGAGGGACACTTAGACACTTAAAGCAGCTCGATGTCCTGAAGCTTCTGCTAGAACCTCAAAAACCTGTCCCCTTACAGCAGGGGTGTCAAACTCATTCCATCGAGGGCCGAGTGTGTGCAGGTTTCTGTTGTAACCAATGCACTACACCAGGCGATTTCAATTAGGTTCCCTCCTTAGTTGAAGAAGTGAGCTAATTAGTGAAATCACCTGGTGTAGTGCATTGGTTGCAACAAAAACCTGCACACACTCGGCCCCTCGATGGAATGAGTTTGACACCTGTGCCTTACAGGAAAAAAAGTGCTGGAGAAAAGCAATGAAGGTTTGCTTGGATACAGGTGTGTGTGGAAGTGAGTAAATGCACCAAAAGCTTGGTTCTCTTGCGGATGGTCACTGGTCTCCCCTCCAGTTAAACTGGACACACTCACACGCTGTACTGGTGAACAGGGGAAGCGGTGTAGTATAATGGTCAGGGAGCTGGGCGTGCAACTCAGAGGTTGAGGTTTGATCGCCATTGCACCTGTGAGCAAGGTACTCGCATTATTGAATACTTGCTTTTATTGAACTTCTTTAGTAAATATCCAACTGCAGAAATGGAGTGTGTCAAAAAATAAAATACAAAATAAAAAATGTAAGCCGTGTTAGCTGCTCTGCGTAAGAGCGTCTGCTAAACGCGTGAAAGGAAGCGTGAAGCAGAAGCCATGAACTATAGGCCACACAGAGGGGCCAGAGGTACGCTTAAGGGGCAAAAGTTCACCATACTGCAGCCGTTCACCACACTGCAGCCATCTGTGGAAGCAGCTAAGGGGCCTGGTCGAACTGGACACTGGCCGGGTACAGATGGACAGGCCCTATCTCAGTGGCCGGGTACAGACGGACAGGCCCTATCTCAGTGGCCGGGTACAGATGGACAGGCCCTATCTCAGTGGCCGGGTACAGACGGACAGGCCCTATCTCAGTGGCCGGGTACAGATGGACAGGCCCTATCTCAGTGGCTGCTTGTGATTCCGGGTGCGAGAGAACACAACCCTCATGAAACAATGTCAGTGTTTTAATGAACAAATTAAAAAAATAATTACACTTCCATTTAAACGTTCTTTATTTAAATGAAACTTTTTCCTCCCATTAAAACAGTAAAATTTTAAATGGAATATTTCACTATTCCAGCTTTCATAAACATGACAAATTAATCCTTTTTTTGGGGGGCTGAGTGATTAGCTCAAAAGTAGCTTTCACAAATCCTCGTCTACCAAAAGGCATGCGCCAAAACCCCTTCAACGGTTTTGGTTTTGGGCCTTGTGACGTTTCAGTGACACCGTTGTTTGGTTTATCGGCCACGCTCTGGGCCTCCCTACACATATTAACCACAGTGTTAAAGGCCGCACACAGATCCAGGGTCTGCAATCTGCCCGAGGGAAAGATGAAATGAAATAACCTACATATCCGCTCTGAAATCCGCCCCCAAGCGCAGTATTAAATCAATAAATCAATGCGAGGATAAAAACCTATGAAACGAATCCTTAAAGCAATCAGGACAGACTCCCCCCCCAATGACCTACATTGTCCGTCAGGCTCACACAAACAATATTCTGCATTCCAAGAAACATGGCAGCCATTCTACATTCCAATCACTAGGAATGTGAAATCCCACATTCCAATAACGTTGAATCAGAACGCCACGTTCTATCATCTAATCGCACGGAATCCAGGGCCCGCACTCCTATAACACGGGATTAAGGTTTCACATGCGCCCATTCCACAACATCTCCCTCAAGAGAAACAGACCCCTATTTACTGAGCACTTTGAGTGACAGGGTGGGGAGGTATTGGGGGTAATGTATTGGTGACGAGTGGAATTCAATGGTACTGCCCTGTGGTCTGCGGTTCTGTGTGGCTCAGTAGGTAGAGCACGGTGCTGACAACGCTTAGGTTGTGGGCTTGATTCCCATTGAGGCCACATATACTGAAAAATGTATGCATTCACTACTGTAAGTCGCTTTGGATAAAAGCGTCTGCTACATGGCATATTATATTATTATCATATTAAGAGCTGGAGCACAAGTCCGTCCCATGTTGCAGGGAGGCTGGAAGTTTCCATTAATGCATTTTAGGGTAGGCCACATGGGATTTAGGTCTGAATTCTCCTGGGCATGAATGACTGCAGTCACAACACTGCTGAGAAAGAGTGAGGGAAGAAATAAATAGAGGGGGAGAGAGTGAGGGTGCAAGAGGGAGATAGATGGAGAGAAAGAGTGGAAAAAGAAATGAAGAGACGGAGGAGGGAAGAGATGGATTGATATAGAGCAGTGGACACTGGACGGAAGAGAGGCTGGAACTGGGATTGGGTCACTAGTCCACCAGCGTTACCGATTGAGTGGAAACACGCATCGACTATATATTTTAGGATATGTATTGGCATCTAGTGGACTGAGCACTAGTGAGCATTCGAGCAAAATCACTAACAATCACACGGACAGATGACAGATGGCACAAGGGCATTCTTCAAAAGCAGGATATGTAGTCATCACATTTACACACCAAAATATATTTACATTTTTTATTTATTACTATTATTATTTTTTACTACAATAGAGTGCTTCGGGTACGAATACACGCGCAGGCACGCGTTAGGGGACCGCTGATATAGAACAAGAGGAGAACAGAGAACAGATATACAGAGACCAAGCTAGCAGGATGGATGGATGGATGGAGCAAGATGAGAGAGCAAGATATATGTGAGAGAGAGAGAGAGAGAGAGAGATAGAGAGAGAGAGAGAGAGAGAGAGAGGAGAGGAGAGGAGAGAGAGAGAGAGAGAGACAGAGAGAGACAGAGAGAGGAGAGAGAGGGAGAGAGAGAGAGAGAGATAGATAGAGAGAGAGAGATAGAGAGAGAGGGAGAGAGAGAGATAGAGAGAGATATAGAGATGGAGAGACAGAGACAGAGACAGAGACAGAGACAGAGACAGAGACAGAGACAGAGAGAGAGAGAGAGAGAGAGATAGAGAGAGAGAGAGCCCTTTCTGCTCTCCAGCCAGCTCTGACAGAGGAGCGGTGAGATTAGGGTGATAATCAGACTCTACTTCATTTCCCCTCTAATGTCTCGGAGCTCTCTGATGGGCAGATCACCAGATGCTGGTGCCAGGGGGTTATTAGGGCAGGTCTGGGGTCAGCTGGCACGTGCCCCTGCTCAGAGCCACATCCTGAAGGGAGCAGAGCAGGGAGGACAGTACTGTCGCTCCCTCCTGTCCCTCCTGTCCCTCCTGTCCCTCCTGTCCCTCCTGTCCCTCCTGTCCTGTCCTGTCCTGTCCTGTCCTGTCCCTCCTGTCCTGTCCTGTCCTGTCCTGTACTGTCCTGTCCCTCCTGTCCTGTCCTGTCCTGTCCTGTCCCTCCTGTCCTGTCCTGTCCCTCCTGTACTGTCCTGTCCCTCCTGTCCTGTCCTGTCCTGTCCTGTCCTGTCCCTCCTGTCCCTCCTGTCCCTCCTGTCCTGTCCTGTCCCTCCTGTCCTGTCCCTCCTGTCCTGTCCTGTCCTGTCCTGTCCTGTCCCTCCTGTCCTGTCCCTCCTGTCCTCTCCTGTCCTGTCCTGTCCCTCCTGTCCCTCCTCCTGTCCTGTCCCTCCTGTCCTGTCCTGTCCTGTCCTGTCCTGTCCTCTCCGCTCGCACCCAGACTAGTGTCGCACCCTGAGAGGTTCTGCTCTGGAGAAGAGCGTCTGACAAATAAATAACCACGAATAAACGCATGGAGAATTAAACTGTGTTGAGCGCTTGGGTCAGGAGTCCAAGCTCAGATAAACGAACAGTGACCTGACCCAGAAAAAAGCATGGCTGCTCTCACACCACCTGACTCACCCCCCCCGCCACCCTGCATATAAAACCCGTTTCATGAATCACTTTCATTTATTTTTTTATTTTTTTAACAATGCACTGCTGCAGTCCAGTGTGAAATGAGCCCTTCTTAGCCAAAGTGGAGATAATCCCTTTTCATCTGCAGAGCTTGGCCTGTGCGAGCCGAATGAGCCGCATCACAGACACGAGGCGCATGTTTCACCAGCGCTCCCTCACTTTAAATGACAGGGGGAGGTGTGAGGCATTCTGGGAAGTGTCGCGGAGAACGGCGCCTTTATTGTTTCGCGCTGAAAAACAATATGATGATGAAAGGACACAATGGGGTGATGAAAGAGAGAGAGAGAGAGGGGGGAGGGAGAGAGAGAGACAGAGAGGGGGAAAGAGAGAGAGGGAGAGAAGAGAGAGAGGGAGAGAGGGAGAGAGAGAGAGAGAGAGAGAGGAGGGGGAGAGAGAGCAAGAGACAGAGAAAGGAGAGAGAGAGACAGAGAGGAGAGAGAGAGAGAGAGAGAGACAGAGGCAGAAACTGGAGCTCACTGAGCCGAGGCGACGCAGGTTAAAAGGGAGAGACGGGTATAAAAAAAAGGGGAAAAGCGTGGTGAGAAACAATAGGAGAGCGGGCAGCTTAAAGCATTAGGGTCTCACTGTACTGTGGCTGACTCAGTGCGGAGCGAGAGATGTGCACCACGTACGCACAGACTGCAGTGACCTATATTCACTCTACTCATGCAGCATTCTCTTCTCTCTCTCTCTCTCTCTCTCACACAATTACACAGAGAAACGCTGAGAGCCACACAGCACACTAAGCACAGAGCTGAAGGAAGGAGCGCTGGCACCTGTGCAGGGAGGTGTGTGTGCCTGAGACGGGGAGACATCTGTGTGTGTGTGTGTGAGAGAGAGAGAGAGAGAGAGAGAGAGAGAGAGAGAGAGAGAGAGAGAGACAGAGACAGAGACAGAGACAGAGAGAATGAGTGTGTGTACCTGAGACGGGGAGACGTGTGTGTGTGTGCGTGAGTGTGAGAGATCGAGAGAGAATGAGAGGGTGTGTGTACCTGAGACAGGGAGATATGTGTGTGTAATATGTCCGTACTGCACAGAGCTCTGTGCTCGTGGTAGGCACTCAGGTGTACTCACCTTTTTCACCTGCGCCTCCTTGATCTTCTCCAGAGCCACTCGGATTTTCTCAGCCTTCAGCTTGGCTGCCTGTTCCTCCTACAGACACACGGCAACACTGTTAGCCACGGAAAACACACACGCACACGCACACACACACACACACACACACACACAAACAACCGTGCTATGACAGAACCGCAACACTAATCGAACATGCCCTGACCATTTCTTCTCCTCTTTTCCCTGGACAGTGAAAGACAGAACGAAGTTCTAAAGTTCTAGAGCACAGAACACAGGTGGGACTCCACACAACCCCCCTCCAAATGGCTCCCCATCACTTACCTGCCTCCTCCAACACAGCGCCATCGTGACACTATAGGTCCTTCTCCCTCAGCCAGCAGTGTTTCTGTGTGTCGATTCGGTCAAAAAACAAAAAGCCCGTTCCCCTACGCTAGAAGCCAGAGAGCCGATGGGTGTTTCTATCGACGCCGGTTTGTACGGGTAACATTTGTAGAGCCACCCCCTTCCAGATGTGTCTGTTAGAAGTCCATTCTCAGCATATCCCCCCCTCTACACACTCAAATTTGGATGCTCCCAATGCTTCTGAATTTTCCACGGCGGATTATATGTGGAAGAGTCTCTCCAGGGTTGGGTTGGGGATGTTGCTGAGAAGAGAACACTTCCCATCAAAATCGAAAAAGAGGAAAAACTGAGGCCCAGGTAAACCGTAGTGCTAGTGTCCAGGGCTTCCCTATTGGGCAGGGCTCAATCGTAGCCAGGGCGATCGCGCACCAAAGCCAGGAACCTTTGGAATACCATCCCAGAGACGACCGGCAGAGCAAGCCACCCAATCGGAACGACGGAAAAGTATGGCTCAATCGTCCAAAAGTGACAAAGAGACTCTGCTCCCAATTATTCACAGAGGGGCTCAAACAGCACCTCTCGTCTCCTCAGCCCTGTGACAGCACCCTGACAGCTGGAGAGCAACCAGACAGTGACAGCCGCCGCGCGGAACGCGTACACACAACTCCAGGACAGATCCCTGTGATGAGTCAGAGCAGGAGAGCAGAGCATCCCTTCACTAGAGACACAGAGAGAGAGAGACAGAGAGAGAGAGAGAGAGAGAGAGAGAGAGAGAGAGAGAGAGAGAGAGAGAGAGAGAGAGAGAGAGAGAGAGAGAGTGTGAGAGAGACAGAGAGAGAGACAGAGAGTGTGTGTGAGTGAGAGAGAGAGAGAGAGAGAGAGAACTGTGTCAAGCTCCTATTGCACTCCTACAACACAGGACCAGAGGGAGAATTGTGACCCCTCCCCCTTTCTGACTCTCGCTCTCTCTCCCTCTCCCTCTCCCTCTCTCTCTCCTCTCTCTCTCTCCCTCTCTCTCTCTCTCTCTCTCTCTCTCTCTCACACACACACACTCTCTCCCTCCCTCTCTCTCTCTCCCCCCCCTCTCTCTCCCCCCTCTCGCTCTCTCTCTTCCTTTCATCTCCAGTAACAGCTGCAGTCTTGGGAACGAGCCCCATCCCAGAGAGTAATCCCCTCACAAACAGGACTGTACCAGCCGGCTCCCCGGGTGAAGAGGGGGTGCAAAGCGGATAAGGGAAACGAGACCAACCCCCTCTCGCCCAATCCCTAATAGCTACACTGAAAGAGGGGTCCCAGATATCAGCAGGAAAACATTAACAAAATAAGGTGCAAGCCTCTAATGAGCACCACCCCAAGACCCCCCCGCCCCCGCCACTTCGCTAACTGCCTTCCCCCCTTAGCAACAGCAAAAGGAAATGAATTCTCAAAGCAAACACATATTGCCCAGCTGTTCAGGGGGTGTAAGAGTTAATCAGGCTAAGGACGGAGATTACAGCCGTAACGACAGTTTACCGAGATGACAAAGAGCCGCGCTGACAGAGCCGATGACAGCCCTCCGACAGACTTCCATGTCCGCTATAAAAACCCAGGAACTGCAAAAGGGCCATGTCTGCTTCTTGAATGTACTGAACAGACATAACATGCATTGCTGTTCTTTGATCTTTTGCGCTTTGCAATGACACAAAAAAACGCAAGCTTTACTTATGCATGCTACATTTTTATTTTTTTATTTTTAAACAAGCTCACTTTGAAGATGCTATTTTTCTTCTTCCGTCTCCCTCTTGGTTGACTATGGCATGCAAAGCCTGATATTCTGGATCACATAGCGCTGTCTATCTGGTGGATTTGCACTACCTCCAGTATGATTTCTGCTAGGTTGTTTTGTTATTTTTTAATTCTTGTATTTTAGCATCTGGTATTTCAATATACTATGATGTTCTGTATGTCTGTATAGCTGCTAGGTTTTTACTCTGGTTTTTAAATATATTTATCTTGTATTTATTATTCAGTATACTGTGATGTCCTGTATGTCTTGTGTGTTCTTTCACTGTCTCCTGTATCATTGCTGCTGTGACAAACCAAATCCCCCCGGGATTAATAAAGGCGATCTTATCTTATAGGCTAGGCTAGGCTAATGTGGGGCAAGGCAAACATGCCTCAGTGCGTGGGCGGCAGGGCCTTCAGCGGTCTAACACCCACACATTAAAGCTCTCCTATAGGAAACGTGCTGCGTATATACACACACACGGTAACCGGGGAGAGAGGTCCAGCTCTAACACCGACACATTAAAGCGCTCCTATAGGAAACGTGCTGCGTATATACACACACACACGGTAACCGGGGAGAGAGGTCCAGCTCTAACACTGACACATTAAAGCGCTCCTATAGGAAACGTGCTGCGTATAAACACACACACGGTAACAGGGGAGAGAGGTCCAGCTCTAACACCGACACATTAAAGCTCTCCTATAGGAAACGTGCTGCGTATAAACACACACACACGGTAACCGGGGAGAGAGGTCCAGCTCTAACACCGACACATTAAAGCGCTCCTATAGGAAACGTGCTGCGTATATACGCACACACACGGTAACCGGGGAGAGAGGTCCAGCTCTAACACCGACACATTAAAGCTCTCCTATAGGAAACGTGCTGCGTATATACACGCACACACGGTAACCGGGGAGAGAGGTCCAGCTCTAACACCGACACATTAAAGCGCTCCTATAGGAAACGTGCTGCGCATATACACACACACACGGTAACCGGGGAGAGAGGTCCAGTTCGTCTGGGTGAGGGTATAAACTAGCGAGGTTATGCCGCAGAATATTAAATATTGCACTGTTTATTATTTTAATTTAGAAATGAGCTGCAGGAAAATCCTATTCCCCCCCCGGGGGAAAATAGGCTCCAACATCAATGAGCATCAGATTGGATTGATAATTATTCGAAAATGCCAAGAGAATAAACAGATGCGCTCATTAAGCAGATTCTGCAGAACCTCCACTGGCGTTTCCGGCTATAATGAGCAGGGATGCAGGCACGTGACAGTGGATAATAGGACTGTCACATTATATTCCAATATCAAGTGCAATTCCGAATCTGCATTCCGACATCAGTTTCAAAGATGAGTCAGAAGATTATGTATTTTTTATTCAAATTTTTTTATTGTAAAACGACGTGCCCATAAGCTAACCAAATGACGACTCAAATGACCAATAATGCAATAAAATGCATTTTTAATAGTAGCCTATGCTATTCTCTGCCAACGTGTTATTTTATATGGCGGTGTCTACATATTTTGCACTTTCCGCAAATAAATTCTACCCAGGGAAAGATGATCTACTTTGTCAGGAGAAGCGCAGGTACCACGTTAAATTACGCAGGAATAAACCTACACAGAACTCCTATTTGGGTCGAAACCAATACACGTTCATGTCAAATGTCAACTGGTATTTCTCACGCTTTTAAATGAAAGCGATGTGCCATTTCCGTGAAATAGCTTTTAAACTGGAAGTGTTTTTTAACTAACAAAAGGAATCACTCAGCTCAAGTGGGTTTTCTGTAAGTAAGAAAGGAATCCCCCAGCGCAACAATTTTCCCGAGAGTGGTACTCTACTATTTCTCACGTTAACAAGCCAGATTTCACGAAAATTGGTCGAGAATTAAGCGAGTTACAGTAGATTTTATCAGGGGAAGTCTGCATCTCTCAATACACATGCGTTAGTTTAGACACGGATCTTGCCCGTGCC
Source organism: Aldrovandia affinis (assembly GCA_029706075.1). NCBI lineage: Eukaryota > Metazoa > Chordata > Actinopteri > Notacanthiformes > Halosauridae > Aldrovandia > Aldrovandia affinis. The sequence goes on along the minus strand of JAINUG010000282.1, from coordinate 771,438 downwards.
AATATGGCGGCTGTGCAGACGCATCTGAACAGGGTGAATGAGGCGTCTACGTTTTTATATCTATCTATCGGTGTAGCGGCAAGGAGTCGAAAGAGTTCACGGTCTGATGGAAACGGAGAGAAAAAAACCCCGACACAGAACAGAGCTGCTAAGCGCCAAACAATTTTCCTTAACAGCCCAAATTCACATCAGCCCAGCGACTAAAAACGTTAGAAATAACGCGCAAAGACAAGTGTTGCCGACGCATACCGTGCCGTGCGAGAAACCCGCAGCAAAAACAGTAGAGCTATTGGAAGCAGGGGTCATCACCTTGTCGGCTTGTGACGCACTTTTTGGTCAAAATGCCATTTTTCCCACGGATATACAAAACTTGAAGTGGTCAATAATATTAGCAGAAACACATACTAGTGCATACTAGTGGCATCTGGGCTTGTAATGTTGCTCAGGTAGCATCCATTTAAATTTAAATGCTTCAGTAAAAATATTTATAAATGGGTTGTATTAAAAAAAAACAGTGTCCTACCTGGATAAGTTGATAAATCTGAAAAAAATGGGAATGTACTAGTGGCCTCCTAAGTCCATAGCATCCATTTCAATGTGCTGCACAATTTCAAATTATAGTATTTCTAAACAGTGTCCTAGGTGGCAATCCTGAGACAGGCAATCCTGAGACAGGCATCAATGCAGCATGCTCCAAGTCGATTTCGTGTTTGGGATTTAACAGCGTTCATATGACTGAAACCTCGCTCACAGCTGCAGATGCCTAGGCTTAATGTGAGCAGTCATGCCCACAATGGTCAATGATGGCCTTAGAAAGGTTTTCAGCACTACATTTCTCTGTGATTTCGAGCAGGCTCAAAAACTCAGTCTTAATTCCCTTGGCCTTGGTGTCCACAAATCTTTGGGAAAATCAATAACTGGCTCTTACCAGTACATTCAGTGCTTTCATCGCACATTACATGCACGGAAGGGGCCTCCCCTACGATAGTTAGGCTGGCATCTGCTAACTTCTTCCCTATATTTTATTTGTTTGTACCTACCACACTGCTAGCGCTGCTCAGGAGCCTGTTGAACACAGAATATTTAATTTGACTTTAGTGGTTTCATTGTCTGACCACAACTCATGCACTCCTTTAACCCATCGTCTCTCAAAAAAACTAAAAAGTTTTTCCCTCACAAAGAATTAAAAGCACGTTTCGCCATTTCCGTTGAATGTAACGTAGGCTAGCGGTCTTGTTTGACTTGTCACAGTAACAGCCTATGAGAATGCCCGCAATTGCATGCCACATATTTTAATGCGCATGTCGTCCCGACTCGTTAACGTGATGAGGTCGAGGATATAACCTGTCGCACAGTGGCCAAATTGATTTATTACAATTTCTGAAAATATTAGATTCTGAATACTTAGACAAAAAAGCATTTTCATGTATATTTTTTCCTATACTTTCTTTTCCATCTCAATCAAAAATAATTTTGCCATGGACACAGACAAGTCTTGCCATGGACACGTTGATGACCCCTGATTGAGAGAGCACTCCGTCAGACGCCACTCTCACCCCTCTCCCATTACATTTTAGGCATTTAGCAGATGCTCTTATCCAGAGCAATTTACACAGATTACAATTCTTTACACACAATCCAACTGGATATTTTACTGAAGCAATTCAGGTTTAGTACCTTGCTCAAGGGTACAACGGCAGTGCCCCACCTGGGAATTGAACCAGCAACCCCTGAGTTACAAGCCCAGCTCCCTGACCACTACACTACACTTCCGCCCACTACACTAAACGTCTCCCAGGTCGAGACGGTTAAAATGAGCTGGGCCTGTGTTGATATTTCCCTTTTCATTCGATAGAGTCATGGTTATAAGAGATTATGAGGCTTTTTTCGATGTTATCCATCCTACAACATTATGATATGACCCGTCTTCATAAGGGACGGTGTAAACCGCGATTTGATGGCAGATCCCACGTGAGTCACAGGGTATGAGCCACTGTCCTGTACACCCACCGTCCCACACCGTGCATCGAGTCTCAGGCCTAGAGCGTATCGGTTTACCTCCCCCCCCACCCCCACCCCCCCACGCCTCCACCCACCAGCTCTCTCTCTCTCGTCTCTTGGAGGGCCTCTCTTTCAAAGGTATTTGTCTCTGCCCAAGGCCTCTGGACTTCAGCCCTCTGTTGAAATGCGATCTGACCCCCCCGGGTCCCATCTGTCCCCACGATCACACAGGAACACTGCTGCTGGGCCCTGCACACACCACCTGTCTCCTGCCAGTAAGAGACTGGGAGCGCTGGGACTGCGCTGGGGCATCTGACTCTCATTACATCACAAGCTGCATTTAGACACGTTCTGGATGACCTTCTTCAACACCAGCCGATATCACCTGTTGGTTTGTCCCCAAAATCCCAGTTGGAAGGCCTTTATAAAACCCACAACCCGGATGACCCAAGAGGCCAACCCTTCCACCCCCATCCCCACCCCCACCACCCAAAACCAGCTCGATCGAACCCACACCACACCACTGAACACCACCCTTCATTTCTGAATACAGCACAACTGCAGATAAACAAAAGACAGGTTGAGTCCAAGCGCATGTTTGACATGGGTGTGCACTGGCATGCTTTCATGCTCCATATGTTGGACATCTGAGCAGCATTCACATGCTTCAATTCACATCAAACGCATGAAAGCTACCAAATAAATGAAATAATATTTTATCGGCCTTTTATATGCACAGAGTAATGCAGTAGACATTGCCCTGTGCACATTTATGGTCTAAAATATGGGGCGAACCCTGAGACCAGGATGGGGAGAATGGGGTACAGGGTACACATAGAAAGGAAGGGACATCACCCATTTCTCACAGTCATGGGTGGGAGAGAGGAACAGGTAGTGGGCCATGGGGGGGGCAGGCATTCCAGGCAGGAGATAAAGAATGAGAGAGAGAGAGAGAGAGAGCGGGCATCATGCGAGGGAGAATGGGAGAGGGAGGAGACGCAGAGGTGAGTTCCCTTTCTCGTTATTGCTTTGCAAACACCACACCGTTCTCGACGGCCAGCAACGTGCGGTCATGCCACGGGAACACCTGAGACGGGGTGGGGTAGGGGAGGGGGAGGGGGGGTGGGGTTACCAGCAGCCAACGGGGGAAAGGCAGAATCAAACGCTGAAAGGAGGAAGAACAAGCAAAGGAGGCGTCACCTTGGTCAGCAAGTGAGAAGGCTTTCCGGCAATGTTTTTCAGAATGAGCGAGGTTTCCCTGTCCAGATACGAGTGCTTGGTGCAGAAACCAGGGAAGAAAAGACAAGAGACGTCAGTGCAATGATTGTCAATGAATTAAAAAAATAAATGAAAAGAAAAGAAAATAAATAAAATGCATTTGATCTCTCAAAAGTGTGGAAGCAGAGAAATAGAGCTTTTTTGGGGGGGGGGGGCATTGATTGTGGTCAGAAACATTTGGCAGAGAAGTGGGCCCCTTTTCTCACCCCGAACTGAATAAAGAAACAGTCGTTAAAATCCTGTAGTCTCGAATAATCCATCACCGTAAAATGATTACACGGCCGCACACATTTTCTTCTCTGCTCGGGAAACATAATTACCCTTTTTTTGTATTTTTTAAAACATTTTGTGAAGCTGCAACACTAATAAGAGGAGAGTTGTGTGGCTTCCGGCGAGAACAGAAAACCAGAGCAGTGCTTCACACGAGGGCTGATGTGACTCGACAGCTCTTTTCCCTCTTATTGAATACACACAGATTAGTCCTCTTACTTAATTAGTACTCCTAATTAAGTACTCGTTACCTGTATAAAAGACAACTGTCCACAGAATCAATCAATGAATCAGATTCCAACCTCTCCACAATGGGCAAGACCAAAGAATTGTCTAAGGACATCAGGGACAACATTTTAGACCTGCACAAGACTGGAATGGGCTACAAGACCATTGGCAAGCAGCTTGGTGAGAAGGAGTCAACTGTTGGTGCGATAATTAGAAAATGGAAGAAACACCAATTGACCATCAATCTCCCTCGGTCTGGGGCTCCACGCAAGATCTCACCTCGTGGAGTGAACCTGATCATGAGAAAGGTGAGGGAACAACCCAGAACTACACGGCTGGAGCTTGTTGATGATCTCAAGGCAGCTGGGACCACAGTCACCAAGATGACCATTGGTAACACACTACGCCGTAATGGATTGAAATCCTGTAGTGCCCGCAAGGTCCCCCTGCTCAAGAAGGCACATGTACAGGCCCATCTGAAGTTTGCCAATGAGCACCTGGATGATTCAGAGGAGGCTTGGGAGAAAGTGCTGTGGTCAGATGAGACTAAAATCGAGCTCTTTGGCATCAACTCGACTCGCCGTGTTTGGAGGAAGAAAAAAGCTGCCTTGGACCCCAAGAACACCATCCCCACCGTCAAGCATGGCGGTGGAAACATTATGCTTTGGGGCTGTTTCTCTGCTAAGGGCACAGGACGACTTCACCGGATCGAGGGGAGGATGAATGGGGCCATGTACCGGGAAATCTTGGGTGAGAACCTCCTTCCCTCAGCCAGGACACTGAAAATGGATTTCTAAGGATTTGGAGAGGATCTGCAAAGAGGAGTGGGCCAAAATCCCTCCTCGGATCTGCGCAAACTTGGTGACCAACTACAAGAAACGTCTGACCGCTGTGCTTGCCAACAAGGGTATCTCCACCAAGTACTGAGTCATGTTTTGCTAGGGGGTGAAATACTTATTTTCCTCAATAAAACACAAACAAATGTTTAAAATTCATATAATGTAATTTTCTGGGATTTTTTTAATATTCTGTCTCTCACTGTTAAGATGAACCTACCATGAGAATTATAGACCGTTCCTTTCTTTGTAAGGGGGCAAACTCACAAAATCAGCAGGGGGTGAAATACTTATTTTCCCCACTGTACATGGCTGTTGTTTGACGCCCAAATGAATGGTTAACCATTTTAAAATGAACGGTCTCGTTACGGTCTTCGCCCTGTGTGTGGGTGAACCCCCTCCCCCTCCACACCCGCCCCAGATCCCGTCAAACAGAGGCACGCACACAATGCGCTCGGTCGGACACTGGGCCCCAGAGACCCTGGTGGAAGTGTTGTATTGTTAGACAGTGTTTGTACAGAGAGCGTGCGGGTCCCGAGGGCACTGTGCCTCCATTATTTATGTGTTTACTGCCCTCTGCCCACACATCCCCCAGACCCACCCCAACCCCCCCCACCCCACCCATGAGACTATTCCACAGAGCTGATCACACACCCACACAGACAAACAGACACAAACATGCACACACACACACACACACACACACACACACACACACACAGACAGACAAACAGACACACATAAACAAACGCACACTCACTCATACACACACACACACACTCACTCGTACACACACACACACACACACACACACACACACACACACACACACACACACACACACACACACACACACACACACACGAGGACATCGGAAAGAGCCCACTTGTTTTATTTGGCGTGTTGGTGGTAAATTATTCATATATGAATCTGGATGTGTTACGTCATCCATGGAAGACCCCGACCTTGAACACACCTCTACTGGCCGAAGCACTCGAGTCTCTCTACACAGGGATCAGGTTTCCCCACAAGCTTTTCGTAATATCAACAGAAATTAAAAATTAATTTGAACGAAATGGTGTCGGAAGCAGTCACGATCAGTGTGAACGTAGACATAAGACGTGTGGTAACTGTGGTCCATGAATAAATGTTCCTGGGGATTTTGAGACTACAGTTCCCAGAGATCACTGCCTGGACACCTGGGGGAGGAGCCATGGATCTCCACAGTCACCTGACAGCAGGGTGTTGGTCAAGGAGCATGCTCAGATGCAACAGGGCTGTGCAAACATCACCCAGATGGGACATTTGATTTATATAAAGCATGATGAAAAACAAGCGCACATCCAGCTGATTTGTTCGGTCCAGAGTGGAGAGTGTTTAATGAAAAAGAGAAAACAAATTTAATGACTTTAAATTCATGACATTTCTTTGGGATAAATATAAATGTAAAACATTTTTTTAAAATGTTTCAGATTTTCTTGGTTTTCTCCCAATTTGGTAGCAAATTATACCCTCCATTTCTTTCAATTCACCTTCCCCCACAAGCCTACCACTCATCCTCGGAGTCAAGCCAGTTTTGACTGTACAGGGACGCCTTTCGCGCTTCTCGGCAAGCCTGTGCCGGCTCTCCCTCCCTCCTCCCTCTGGGGCGGTCAGCCAATCGCCGCCCCGATGGGGCTCTCGGCCAGAGCCGGACTGACACAGCCGGGTTTCAAACCGCGGCCGCAGTAGGCAACTCGCCATTGGGGCGAACGCTTTGACTGTTACGCTGCCCGAGGGCCCGTTTGGGATCATTTTTTACGTGCAATTGTTCTTTTTTTCATATGATACCCCTTTCTGGCTGTTTGAGGGCCCTCCCTACACCTCCCAGGGACAGAGAACAGCCTATCAGCGCCTGAAGTGTCTAGTCTCTCCAAGGCTCTCAAACACTCTTAAACCTTTTCACATCAAAGGAGACTGGGAGAGCCAGAGTTATCAACATCGCACGCACGCACTCTCAGACAAACACACGCAAACTCACTGTTTGGAAGCAGTATATTACTTACAATTGTTGTTAAGTTTTATGTTTATTAGTATGTAGAATTAAAGAGGGAAAACAATGGTTATTTGCCGGATTCAGCAACAAAATTATTTATTTTTAAAGGAAATGCATGTAAGAATTTGAGACGCCTCGATCAAGGGCTACATTCAGGCCGTTAGACACACGCACTCCGCCCCACGCACACACACACTTACAGTGCTCAGATCCACTTCCACTTCCTGCGAGGCAAAGTCAAGGTGGCGTCTGGCCTGCTTACCGCTGTGCCTTCGCAGAGGGGCATGCTGGGAAGGGGAATGTGTGACGTGTTGGGACGGTGGGGGGAAGGGGAGAGGAGAAATCAAAAGGGAGAAGAAAAAAAAACAGAAGGCAAAAACATACACAGTTTCAGCATGCGAGGGGACAGGAGGGAGGGAGGGAGGGAGGGAGGGAGGAAGGAAGGGGGAGGGAGGGAGGGCAGTACAGCCAGGCAGGAACTCAATCACTATGTGGATGGGCAGCCACTGTGCACTCGGGAGACTACAGGGCGGATGCAGAGAAACTCATATCCACCAGGCTCCTGCTACACTGCTTATCAGATCGTCTGGTGCATTTGTGGTGTGCTGTATGTCAAAACAAACGCTTATCCTGCGCCTCGTTGTGAAACTGCGATCTCCAGTGTAACGAATGCATTTCCAGCGTGAGTGGGCACACAAAAGATGTTTTGGAACAAAATGCTGCTCTGAGTGTCGCAAGAGGTTTTTTAAAACTCTGTCTCTCACTGTGTCTGGCTAACCGCTCCTAATCTCAGTGTCTCTTCCTCCTCTTCCTCCCTGCTCACTTCCGCCCTGACACGGACACAAACGCTGGCTCTGCTCCCAATCGCCTCTCTTTGTGCCTTTCCTGCTCTTCATTAACAGTGAGGAGGACTCCTTCTCCCCTGGCATTTGGGCAGATGGATGTGGTGTGAGTGGTTTCACGTTGGGAGAAATTGAGCTGCAGTTGGACTACGCGTGTGCCCGTTTTGGGGGACGGGTGGAGGGTGGTGGAAGAAGGTCGCAGGCCAAACCTGCCAGGGTGGGGTGAGGTGAGGTGGGGTGGGGTGGGAAGGGGGATTAGTGGCCACAAAACATCCAAGCAGCCAGGTGTCACACAGCAACTCAAGTGCAAAGCAGCTCACTCCATGCCACCTACCTGTTATGTCTCTTCGTGGCCCAGAGGACACAACATGCACTGCTGCACTGTTCAACGTGAGCGCACACAAAACATATTCACATGCAGGGTACACGTAAATATGTTTTGTACCCGAGATCGAGGTGCTTCATTAGGCATTCCAGAGAACATGCAGTTGTCATTGAGGAGGAGGAAGAGCAGGAGGAGACCTCTGACCTCACACCATACTGGACGCACGTCTTCTTATCACTCAGACACACAGCTCTGCATGGAACCACTGGATCTTTCCTCATCCCGGACACGTGTGTGCGTGTACATGTGCGCGTGTGTGTGTGTGTGTGTGTGTGTGTGTGTGTGTGTGCGCGTGTGTGCGTGTAAATGCGTGTGTGCGTGCGTGTGTGTGTGTGTGTGTGTGTGTGCGTGTGTGTAAATGTGTGTGTGCGTGCGTGTGCGTGCGTGTGCGTGTAAATGCGTGTGTGTGTGCGTGCGTGTACATGCGCGTGTGTGTGTGTGTGTGTGTGTGTGCGTGTGTGTGTGTGTGTGCGTGCGTGCGTGCGTGCGTGCGTGTGTGTGTGTGCGTGAGCGCTTTCAGAGCGGGTCGTCCTGCCCTCAGGCCCCGCTGTGTTAAACAGCGCTGTCTCCAGCGGAGCGGTGTTACGGAAGGAGCAGCTCGGATCCCGCCGTGTGAAACCTGAGCCCTGGAGCACAAGCCCCTCACTTCCTGAGCCCCCCCCCCCGCTGGATTTACGAGGGGGGGACAGGCTCCTGCGTGCAGCCGCAGAGACGGGACGGATATCAGGCCAAGGCGATGTTATCGCCGAGCTCCGTTCTGTTCTCTGCAACCGTCATCAATGCTACAAACACAACAGCGCTTCTGAGAAGCGCCCCCCCTGCTTGCTTTCTTTGGAGACGGGGAAATCGAACTCGACCCGAGTCGATGTAAAAATGTCTATAGCTCAATAATGGCAGAAACCTGTATTGCATATCAGTGTGTTCAACAACAGCGTAATGGATTGTGCAGACACACGGTTAAGCGCGTTTGCAGCTGGTCTGAATCCTCCAGCGTGGGGTCTGGAGATGTGATCAAACCGGCCCGTCCTGTGCGATCTCTCGTCTGCTGGCGCTGGCTCTCTGGCGCTGGCTCTCTCTCCCGGTCTCTCCCTCTCTCCCTCTCCTGCTCTCCCTCTCCCTCTCCCTCTCCCTCTCTCTCTCTCCCTCTCTCTCTCTCTCTGTGGCTGGGAGAGGCGCAGGTTTAGGGCTCTGGCCCAGGGTGAACTCAAACACACACAGCAGCTCAGCCAGCACTCACAGGGGCTGCTGCCGTGATCAGGCTTTGGACCTTGAGCTGTGGGGAAAGGCGAGGGATCGATGGGAACGCGATCGCCTTTTAAGGGGTCGGGGAATCATTTTCCAGTTTCTGCCAAATCTTTTATTTTTTGTATTTATTTTTTGGAATTTGTCCATTGTGACACGCTGCGTGACAACCTGCCTGTACATGGCGCTATACAAAATGAGAGATCGATTGATTGATTGATTGATTGACTGATTGACTGATTGGCCTGGCTGCAGACGGCACCGCTCGGTGTTAGCCGCGCGGGGAGGGGCCGTGGGGATCGAGTCTCGGCAGCAGCTGGGCTGCCCACGCGGTCTGACTCATCTCAGGATCACGCAGATCCACTCCCACTCTCTTTCCCCCTCTGTCAGCCTCTGCTGTGGTGAGACGGCGTCGAGTGCAAGCCTGCGTGTGCGTGCGGCTGCAGTCCTGGAGGCAGCGCGGCGCGTGTGCACCTGCATCACTGTGTGTTTGTTATTGTGCATGAGGGCGGTTTCGTGTGGGACTCAGACAGGGCAAACCCTTGCATTAACCCTGTGGTTTAAAGGGACAGAGAACTGTGAACCGATGATAATACTCTCCAAGACAATGACACTTGCTGATGTCCTCAGGGAACCTGAGTTAGTCTGACTCAGTGCAGGCTGGGAATAATTCTGTGTGTGTGTGTCTCTGTGTGCATGTGTGTGAGTGTGTATGTGTGTGTGCGTGTGTGTCTCTGTGTGCATGTGTGTGAGTGTGTATGTGTGTGTGTGTGAGAGAGAGTGTGGGTGTGTGTGAGTGTGTGTGAATATGTGTGTGCGCGCGTATGTGTGTGTGAGTGCGTGAGTCTCTGTGTGAGTGTGTGTGTGTATGTACGTGTGTGCGAGTCTCTGTGTGTGTTTGTGTGTGTGAGAGAGAGAGTCTGTGGGTGTGTTTGAGTATGTGTGTGTGTGCGTGAGTGTGCGTGAGTATGCATGTGTGTGTGAGAGTTTCTCTGTGTGTTTGTGTGTGTGTGAGTGTGTGTTGTGTGCGTGCGTGTGTGTGTATGTGCACCAGACATCCTATCTAGACTATTCAGAGACGTGATTCATCCTGAATCCTTCAGAGATAATTCTATTTTTAAGAGTAAAGCTCTGATTCTTCTTCACAGGTTTTTGTTAAAGATGGCTTGCTACTCCAGCAGATGGCTGTCATTAGCGAGATCGTAGCCAAGAGCCATATTTTCAACTAAAACTTCAATAAACCAAAATGATTTGGTTGATTTGCAGGGAGAAATGTCTGCCACATTTCTGGCCAGCATTCCTCTTTTTGGATTTCAGATGATGTAAAATAACACTATCCAGCCAATTCGGTGAAACGAGGCAGTTATCGCTCACATCTGCTTTCTCCCAAATGTCTCCAAATTTAAGTAAAATTACTCCGATTTGCAATTTGTCCCTGCACCTTGTAACCAATGTCCCAATGAGCCAATGGCCACAAGTTATAATCGAAAACCACAAAATACCATCCACAGCTTTGCCCTTTTTTAAACCGTGCCGTTAGACCTATTGTACGAAGCAAAAAAACTAAACAAAAAAACACCCCACACAAGCTGAGCTCCAGAACCCCAGACTAGGTTTGACAAACCCCTCACGAAGCATCGACAGAAAGTGAACAAGAACACGTCGAGCATCAGATAAGGCCCAGGGGTGCCCAAGTTCGGTCCTGGAGATCTACTGGGTGTGCAGGCTTTTGTTCCAGCCTTTCACTAACACACCTGATTCCACTAATCACTTCACTAACACACCTGATTCCACTAATCAACTGCTTCGTCAAGGCAAGGAATGAATTCAAATCAGGTGTGTTAGGGAAGGGCTGGAACAAAAGCCTGCACACCCAGTAGCTCTCCAGGACCGAACTTGGGCACCCCTGAGATAAGCCACTTGCTCAGGTACATTCGTTCCGCTGTGGAGGAAACGGGTGACGGTAATTGAGAAGGAGCCTGAAAGAGGACAGAGGGGATTATGGGATTGGAGGGGGGGGGAGGGGGTGGGGGGCTGTACCTCTGTGCTGGGCTGGCCCTGCGGGGGGGGCTGCTGCTGCTGGGCCGGGGGGGTCGGGAGGCCGTCCAGCTCGGGGGGGCGCAGCACCTTGTCGATGTCGAGCGAGTCCATGCTGGAGGCGGAGGCGGAGTTGACGCTGGATCGCGAGGAGTGGCCGATGGAGCGCACCTCGTGATCGCTGACGGTGCCGGCGGAGCCCGTGCGCCGGTGGTGCGAGGAGGTGGAGGAGGGCCGGCGGGGCGGCGCCGCCGCGGAGGACGAGGACGAGGAGGAGGAGGAGGAGGCGGGCGCGGCCGAGGGGGAGGAGCTCTGCCGCGCCGCCTCGTCCATGCTGAGCGACGCCTGCTCCAGCTGGGCCGTGATGTCGTCCAGGCTGAAGTTGGAGGCCAGCGGGCGACCGTGGCTCCCGCTCCCTCCGCTCCCGCCCCCCCCGCGCACGGTGGAGGAGGGCGAGGCCCGGGCGGAGCTGCTGCTGCTGCCGCCGCTGCTGCCCCCCCGCCCCCGCCCCCGTGCTTGGCGCTCCCGCTCCGCCCCACCGGGGGCTTCTGCCGCAGCTTGGACTCGGCCGGCACGCCCAGCCGGGACGTCCCGCTGTTGGGCTTGCCGATGCTGCTGAGCTCCTGCTCGATGGAGCACAGGTCGGCCATCAGGGCGTCCAGGTCCACCGCGTCCCCCTGGTTCAGCGCCTCTGCGGCAGCAAACAGCAAAACAGCGTCCTGGGTGAGCAAGAGCCTCCACCGTCCCGCTTAAAGCTGAGTGGACAGCTTGGAGATTTCTTATTTTGTCCAAACATTTTTTTATATTGAAATGCTCTTTGTCATCTTTTCCCCCCCCATACAACAGAATAGTAATTTCACACGTTTGGACATATTAAAAATTACATACATTAGATGCAAAACAAAACAATGACTGACTGACATTTCGAAAGCCTGACGTCTCAAACTGATGTACTCTGAGCAGACGGAAGCGTACAGGTGTACGCTCTGGTGTGATCAGTCAGGACAGGTGTGTCTCTAAAGGCCCTCTGGCCTGCATGGTAACGGGACGGGCGTGTCTCAGGACTGCGTGGTAACGGGACGGGTGTGTCTCTGGCCTGCATGGTAACGGGACGGGCGTGTCTCAGGACTGCGTGGTAACGGGACGGGCGTGTCTCTGGCCTGAATGGTAACGGGACGGGCATGTCTCTGGCCTGCATGGTAACAGGACAGGTGCGTCTCTAAAGGCCCTCTGGCCTGCATGGTAACGGGACGGGCGTGTCTCTGGGTGCCAGCATGGTAACGGGACGGGCATGTCTCAGGGCGCTGGCTGGGCTCACCGTTGATGTTGTACATGGAGAAGCGGTAGGAGAAGTTGGCCAGGTTGGTCTCCTGTCTCAGGGGAGCCTTCTGCACCTTCTCAGGCTTGCCATCGTCCAGACTCTGCAGGGCACACACTCACCATCAAACTGTCTCATTCACCTTTAAACAACCTCTGCATTCGCAGTCCTTTACAAGCGTCTAAATAGTGCTTTTGGTAGATTGTTTAAGAAAGTTTGGGATTATTATTATTATTTTTTTTAAATAAATTTATTTCAGATTTTTTCCCTGTTTTTCTTCCAATTTGGTTGCCAATTAAACCCTCTATTTACTTCAATTCCCCACCCTCACGAGTCCGTCGCCCGTCCTCCGGGATGGAGACACACATTCCTGGTTGAGTGTTCCCGCCTCTTTCGAGACGGGAAATCTTCCACAGACTCCTTAACCTTCTCCTCGATGAACTCGTGCGGGCTCTCCCTCCCCCCTCCCCCGGAGGCGGACAGCCAAATGCTGCCTCCGATTGGGCTGACGACCAGGGCCGGTCTGGTAGAGACGCGGGTTTCGATCCGCGTCCCTGACGGGCAGCGCACACCACTCCGGCGTGTGCGTTAGACCGCTGCGCCATCCGCCAGGCCAGTTTGGGATTATTTTTTGGCACATTATGTAACGGCATTGGTGCTACTGACAGCTCAAGTAACATTCAAACCGTTTGAGATAATCCATGCAAGTTGCCACACGAGCTGCTATTCAAATGACCATTTGTGTCGATGCAAAACCAAAAAGCTATTTCTGTCATTATGTATGTATATCTATCTATCCATCTATCTATATATACTGTATATATTTTACATCTTATGAATTGCTTACAGGAACACTTTGCATATAGGAGATTCCATTCTGATACAGCGGATTATGATGGTCAGACATATTTGTCACACTGCTCAGAATCACATTATTTAGTCGCCCCGATTTGCAAGACATCATTGTGTCTGTCCCAGCTCCCCTCACACTAAACACTAAACTGCAGCAGAAAATCCTCCATCAACTCCACCTCCACCTCCACCATCACCATCACCACCTCACACCTCCACACCACACCTCCACCACACACCTCACACCACCATCATCACCTCACACCACACACCACACCTCCACCTCCTCCATCACCACTTCCATCACCACCTCCACCACCACCTCCACATCACCACCTCCACCTCCACCTCCACCTCCACCACCATCATCACCTCACACCACACACCTCACACCACACACCTCCACCATCATAACCACCTCCACCTCCACCACCTCACACCACACACCTCACACCTCACCCCTATTCCTGGACCGCTGAGATCCAGCACCACGCGCGGGTTGCCGCGGCGCGGTTGCTACGATACGGTTGCCGTGCGCACCTGTGTGAGTTTGTCCAGCTCGCCCAGCCAGGCGCCGAACATCTGGTCCAGGTCCTGGTCCTCCTTGTCACTGTCCTCCTCGGCCGCGTGGTCCAGCTCCTCGTCCGAAAGCTGCTCCATCTGAAACGGGACGCGAGAGAGGGGCGGGGTCAGCTGCCTGCCGTTACCTGAAGAGCGCTCAACCCCCCCGAGCCACACGGCCATGGGACCCCCCCGTATCACCATGGCAACCCCCGCCGAGCTCGCTCAACCCTCCCTGAGCCACACGGCCATGGGACCCCCCCCGTATCACCATGGCAACCGGCGGGTCATTTCTGGACCGCGGCACAGAGAGTCGCCGCGCCTCCTGGAGCCAGATATGACATTATGTGAAGTAACGCTGTTATAATAACAATAACACGCTGTTATTGCACATGAGGTGTGGAGAGAAACCTGGTTCATTACTCAGCGCAACCCTCTAATACGCACCAACCATAACAACAATAGTGCCAATCCTAACGCTAATAATATCAGCGATATTACGAGATTATGTATAATATGCAACAGCAACAATAACATTTACATGTTTCGAACAGGAATTGAAGGGGATTTAATCATAGACTAATCATTTTCCCCCCCACCACTCCTCTATCCTGTTTCATGAGCCATTTTGTGATTAATGCAGCCGGCAGCCAAAGAGGCGTTCTGCCAAAAAGCAAACCAATCTCCACCGAGCGGTGCTAGAGCTAAACAAACTTGCGCAGCACAAAAGCGCTGTTGACTAACGCAGGGCCAGGTGGCCGTCTTTTTCTGTCCAGTGCTCTCAGTGAGCGCTCATCAGGGAAATTACGCTATCGACGCGCTTCGCCCACTTCCTCTGGGCCCGTATAAGAGCAGGGATCGCCAGGACAACGGAGGGGGGGCGGCGGAGTCACGCCCTGTCCAGTGTGTGTGTGTGGGGAGGGGTGTGTGTGTAGCCACACCCACCGCCCAACTCAGAATGAAACAGGAAGCCGGGGGAACAATGAACCAACAATAAAGTGTGATCCTGTGATCGTATATCCCCATGTATTCCTTCACTGGGACAGTTTTTAGCCCCAAAAAAACACTGCTAATTGTGTTTTAATGGCTTTTATTTCCACACGTCAGACAGCCAGTGGTGCCAGACCACGTCAAAGCTGGTAAACGGCACACTGGAGAGATACCGCCTCCGTGTCAGCCTACGGCGATGGTGTTCACTCCAGCCCTTTGCTTTTTTATTTCTCGCCTTGAAAACCAGAAACCAATTCAGACCCAAGAAACCAGGTGAGATGAGTCAACTGTGCAATCATTAATTAAGCGATTAAGTGCCGACGAACAGTGAGTAACCTGCGCTCCCTGTGGCTCTCTCCAGGTGTGAATGCCGCAGCTCTACGCACTGGGAAAGCACTTCAACCGCTCACTTACTGCACTCCTGCTGGGTGAACCGTGTACTGCTATGAAGGAGCGCCCTCTGGTGGACACTTTGATAACCCCTCAATAGCTCAGCACAGCAGGAACTCAGCCATCGTGCATTTCAAGGCCCCAAAACACTGAACTGAGGTAATGCGCAGAAACGCATGCAAATCTTCAACTGTTCTGTGTTATCTTGATGACATCACATTTCCCCCCTGCCCCCCGCCCCCAAGGGATCTTCGGTTGAGTTAGTCGGTTTCCCGACCGCAGAATGTTTACACAACGTCAGGAATGAATACACAATCTGAGAGGAATGCCGCATTGCGAGCTAATGGTTTTTCACGACTAACCTACGACATGGAAAGGCATGCCTACACCGTGTCGAACACGAACTAAGACAGACCGCGCGGAACGCACCGCTCTTTGGCGAAACGCCCGCGCTCTCTCCCGCGAAACGCCCTCACCTCAGCCACAAAATATGCGCCGGTGGCAGGTTTTCACAATCGGCTGCTCAACGTTTTTTGGCAACATCTTGACAAACAAGACGCGTGCGTGCACTGCCAAAAGCACATGGACTCGGGTCGCCGAAGCAAGCCTGGTGCACAAACATCGTTTCGCTGATGAACATTTACTTTTAATCTAATTATAATTCAACTATTCAAAATTACACAAAAGGGTCAAGAGTTAAAAAACAAAGGGTCCTCCTTACCATAGCCAATGAACGTAACGCACAGAGTTGTGTGCTCGAACCGTCAGGCTATTACAAAGCTAGGACTAATCCCCTAATCTTCTTGAAGTACAGTTCTTCAAAGTCATTTTCCCCCATTTGTCACCCCCACCCACACCCTAGTGGTGTAGGCACGGTGCCAGGGCTGTACCAGGCTGTGATAGGCGGCAGTGTGGTATAATGGTTAGGGAACTGGGTTTGTTACGTTAAGGCTGCAGGTTCAATCCCGGGTGGGACACTGCCGAGCTTGGTACCCTGGATTGAGCCAGCTGTATAAATGGATTGTATGTAAAGAAATGCAATTAACCTGAATTGCTTCAGTTAATATCCAATATCCTCACTTTATCTGATCTAGCGCACACACAGAGGGGGGAGGGCTCTCTGAGATGATAGTCAGTGACGTACCGCTGTGTGATGCAGTCTAACCTCACGCTCTGTACAGGTTACTCACAGAGATCGTCCTCCTCCAGTACACAATCACTGCTGCATTTCTGCTGCTTTGACAGTGAGGATACTACAGTACCTCCCCACCCAGAACCCGAGACACTGCAGACAGACAGACAGACTGACAGAAAGACAGACAGCAGCAGAAGGACAGACAGACAAGATAACAGAGAAGAACAGATAGATTACAGAAAACACTGCAGGCACACAGATAGAGACTGCAGAAAACAGACAGAGGCACACAGACTGCCACTGAGACTGCAGACAGACAGACAGACAGCAGCCCATAAGGCAGGCACGCTGATGGGATGGGACAGACACCTCACTGTGTGCTCCAGAGTCTGTGGGCCCGTGAGTCTGTGGCTCTGAAGCAGCTCTGAAGGGGGAAGAGAGAGCGCACCGCCTCCAACACATCCTCCTCCTAATCTCCACACCTCATTTAGATATGAAAATAGCATATGAAAAACACAAACGGTCTGTCCGTTCACATCTCTAATCATATTAACGGCCCTCCTGCAGAGTCTGAAACACCAGGGCCCAGCCTAGCACGGCGAGCAACAAGGTCATAGCAGCTACGCTCGGCTAGACGTTCCCAGCACCTTCTACAGGTGGGCGCACACGAAAGCGCTTGTGCACGTCCAGTCAGCCCACGCTCTTTCTATAGGAGAGCGGCCAAACACACACTCCTACCCCTGGAGTTCCCCCCTGGTCTCACAGCCAGCGTTGGGTCCGTGTGTTTCACAAACCAGGGGGAACTCCAGGGTTGGGTCCGCGTGTTTGGCCGCTCTCCTAGAGAAAAGCGTGGGCTGACTGGACATCTAAGCACCTTCGGCCGCGGACAGACCAAGTGCGGGCGGACAGCCTCTTTGAAAGGGTGGTTTCCCAAACGGAATCTGATAAAAACCTGACCTCACTTCCTTAGCGATTCCCTAGCAACGCCACGATAAGCGCTCAATGACAAGTCCAACTCCTGCGTTTTGAACGCCAGCGGTTCAACTGGAGCGTCCAGTGATAGATTTGGGGCCCGGGAGTGGGAGAGCTAGTCTGCTGATTTGTGAGAGGAGTTCCGTGCCGTGTGATAGCAGCAGAGTGATCGCAACAGGAACATGGAAAAGGCCGCCGCTGTCCAACAGCAGACGCGCGTTAGTGGCGGCTGATGAGTCGCTCTCTGCTTCTCTTCACGGCTGAGCGACCGCACCGCCTAACTGACGTCTGCCCTCTAAATTAGCACGCCATATGTTCCCGTCTCCTCCTGCCTTACATATTTCTAGACTCCATAATAGCCACGGCTCTACTGCTTTAACTGCAGTTTTTTGTGATGTAATACATTCTTTTTATATACAAGTTCCTGACCTACACCCTCTTTCCTGTTTCCTGTTGGTAAAGGGCATACATACAGATATAAATTTAGCTGAGAGAGAGAGAGAGAGAGAGACGGGGCGAGGGTGGAAAAGTTGCCGCACGCTACTCAAAAGGCCCTGGTTGAACATACAACACTAACGACTGAGGAGAACTGTAGTCTGATGACTGATGACCCATTCTGACTCATCATTACTACAAAGGGGAACCAACGGGTCCAGCCTTTCCCTGGAAATCCTAAACAGGAAAGCAAACATCTTCATCATCACCACTGCCCCCTGCTCTACTGGAGAGGGCTTGGCCTGTCGCGAACAGACATTTTCCGTCTGGTTGGTCTGCTCTGGTCATTTCATTCATGGCTGGCGGCGTGGTCACATGGTGTCGGTGTGCACTCGGGTTCCTCCAGATGGAGATGAGCTCTGGACCTGCTGTAGGAGGGGCTGGGGGTCGTGACGGGCGAGCGGTGAGCGGGCTCTGCTGGGGGTCGTGACCGGCGAGCGGTGAGCGGGGCTCTGCTGGGGGTCGTGACGGGCGAGCGGTGAGCGGGGCTCTGCTGGGGGTCGTGACCGGCGAGCGGTGAGCGGGCTCTGCTGGGGGTCGTGACGGGCGAGCGGTGAGCGGGCTCTGCTGGGGGTCGTGACCGGCGAGCGGTGAGCGAGGCTCTGCCTCTAAGCCCTCAGCCTCTGCGTTTGAGCGCATCGCAGCACGCGTGCCGCAGACTGAACAGAGCCCGCTGAGCGCACTGCGCAGCAGGAAGAGCCGGCCCAGCGGACGAGCATGCCCAGTCATCCCGGACACGCCCAGAGGAACGGACATCACGTCGGGCAGGAAGGAAAGACCACGGGCCCCTGTTAATGCCTTTGTCTCTCCCTCCGTCCCTCCCTCCACCCTGCCCCTTCTGCTGTCCAATCCCCCAACCCTGCTCTCGTCTATTCCTTGGAGGCTGAAAGATGGTGTCTTTCCAGAGACAGAGACAGAGACAGAGACAGACACACAGAGAGAGAGAGACAGAGAGAGAGAGAGAGAGAGAGAGAGAGAGAGAGAGAGAGACAGAGAGACAGAGAGAGAGAGAGAGAGAGAGAGGGAGAGAGAGAGAGAGAGAGAGAGAGAGAGAGAGAGGGAGAGAGAGAGAGGGAGAGAGGGAGAGAGGGAGAGAGGGAGAGGGTGAGAGACAGAGAGAGAGATACTGAGAGAGACAGATACTGAGAGAGAGACAGAGAGAGAGGGAGAGAGAGGGAGAGAGAGGGAGAGAGAGACAGAGAGAGAGAGAGAGAGAGAGAGAGACAGAGAGACAGAGAGGGAGAGAGAGACAGAGAGAGACAGAGAGAGACAGAGAGCGAGAGAGACAGAGAGAGACAGAGAGAGAGAGAGATACTGAGAGAGAGAGAGACAGATACTGAGAGAGAGAGAGAGAGAGAGAGATACTGAGAGAGAGAAAGAGAGAGAGAGAGAGAGAGACAGAGAGATCTGAGCAGTGAGGAATTAAAGATCGGGTTCTCAGGGCGCTGTGCTATAATTACCTCCCTGTGGTTCCAAAGCCTGTGATTTGGGCTGAGTTTAGCCGAGCCTGGGCGTGGGCGTGGGCCGGGCCTGTTCTGGCACCGAAACACACGCAGCTCCCAACGGGCAGGGAGGGGGGGTGGGCGGGGGCCCCACTGTACAGGTCTGGAACGGGACACGTGCAGTGCGCACATGCCAGCGGCTGAGAAGAGCGCGTTCAAATCTCAAAATGACACGTTCCAGACGGAGCAGAAAGCTGTTGTGACACACGGGACGATCGCACACCATCTAACCTGCCCTCGTAAATGTGCACAGTCAGATTTATTCCTCCATTTGTAACAGAGCACCCTTCCCTTTAATATCCTAACAACATGAGGACATAAGAAGGATGAGAACATTCTGATTCAGGGCCATTCAGCCCATCTGGGAACCTCATTTACATACGGTCTAGAGAAGTAGCTCCCAAACTCTGTCCTTCGCTCCAACCGTAATTGCAAAAAAAAGTTGTTCAATATCTTTAAATATAAACTTAAGGAAAAAATTAAGGTAGAACTTTAACAACAACCTTTATTGATCAAGAGACTGACTTTGACAAAAAAAACCTGCACAAACAGTTTTTGGGAACCTCTAGAGAGTATATCCAGCACTGTGTCAGAGCCTGGACTTGAACACCTCTGCCTCTACCACACGACCTGGCGAGCTGTTCCACACATTCACAACTCTGTGTGTGTAAATTTGTGTCATCCTTCAGCCTGATCATAGTCTTGCATGTTCAGTGCTGGAGAGCAGTGGTTAGAAAAGTGAGTTTGAGGCCAGAAGGCTGCTGGTTTGGATGCTAGCTCAGACACTTTCACAGTGCCCTTGAAAGAGATACTTAGAATGGCTCCAGTAGCTGTATGTATAAATGGATATGTACAATGTATGCTAAATAAATAATCCTGGAATAAAAGAATCGGCCATGCATGCAGAGACCCTACATGACCATTAACATACTATTGTTTAGCATAGCTTGTTTCCTGTGCATTCATAAACATGGAAGACCCTAGCAACAACAAGACAAACGGCCTGGCCTGATCTTTGTGCTTCCAGGCCATTGTTTTCGGCCATAGCAGCAGAGCAAACTTAAACGTTTTTATTATCATCTCCCAGCGGCATGCTGTGAAGAAAGCAAACACACTCTGTGTCTGTCACAACCCAGTTTTATTTACATTGATGACAGCTAATTACCCAATCATATCGCATAGTCTTCTCCCCTCCCCTCACCCATTCTCACCCTCAGACTAACTATTCTGTAATACATAACACATTGAAGGGGGCAAGTCAGTTTGAATGCAGGCAGGCAGTGTGGTATAATGGTTAGAGAACTGGGCTTGTAACGTTAAGGTTGCAGGTTGTACCCTTGAGCAAGGTAGTAAACCTGAATTGCTTCAGTAAATATCCAGCTGTATAAATGGATTGTAAAGAAATGTAAACTGTAAGTCGCTCTGGATAAGATATAAATATAAATGCCTGTAATGTAATGTAATGTTCCATCATCATCATGTTTGGGGGAGAGAGTGTCCCATTTGTGCTAGAGAGGCACCAACACCCAAAAGACATCATGGCTATAAATATGATGTAGTATTGAATTACAACAGTCGTACTTTTTGGTATATTTAAATTATTATTCAAGCAACGCAAGTGTGTCAAGAAAACATATTTAGGAACAGTAAGGGACATGGGGGTGACGTGACTTTCCCAGCAGCAAAGTTATTTTAGTTTTTAAAATCACCAATGCCTAAAAAACTGCACGGCGCTCCTTAGTGTCAACGCACTCAGCACGTATTACTCTTTCTCTCGTTTTCTCTTGTTTGCACCGAACACTACAGGAGTCACGGTCACTGAAATACGCAAAGAAAAGAGCAACACTTCTATCTGAAAGGAAAAGCACACCGTGGGCCAGGCTGAACAAAAGCCCACGTCGGGAGAGCCAGTTTGAGAAATGGAGCTTGTTCTCCCAGTGCTGGCTGAAGAGATTAAACTCCAGGGTGTGCAAAAAAACAGAACTTATCCTCAGCGAACTCGCGCAGGAAAAACAAACAGAGCAGGGTAAAGGGGGAGAGCCGTGTCTCTGCTGCCAGCGCTGGGGGGGCAGGGGGGGCGACTGATCTGAACAGGAAATGTCCAAGATGGACTGAATTCTTTATCTCCCCGGCGGCCCCTTATGTAAGGGTCTCCAGCTGTCCCTCCAGACCCGGGCCGCAGCGCTGGAACAGCACCGGGGCGGGGCGTCGCACGACCATTACATCATCGCTGGCACAGAGAGGGCAGGAAGAGGAACGGAACTGAATCGAATTACCCCCCTTTCCGTTTGAAAACACCCCGGGCCGCTACCGTACGAGGCGAGGAAGGGGAAGAGCGGTCAGGGACGACGCGGCACCACTAACCCACGTTTAAAGTGGGCGCTTAAAAGAAATTCAACAAAATAAATACGAAAACAGGAACACCAGTGGAGAGTTGACAGCTTCGCAAACAGCTGTGACACAATAACAATGACCCTCCTCGTGGGTAATTACATTGTTCGTAAGTGGCATGTTTAAGCGAATCCACTCCCGACGCCGTGCCCTGTGCCGATTGGCCGAGGGCAAGCACCTCCCGCTGTTTTGCACCGGGCGAAAGTGAGAGTCAACACCAGAATAGCGTGAGCAGCAAATCCATGTTATCAAAGAAAGAACACCTCGCCCTTCCTGATACGGACATCCTGTTTCCAATTTAACGAGCCAATTCACAATCTATTAAGGCCACAGACTCCAATATGCACACGTGCGTGTGCATGTGTGTTCATTACACACACACAGACAATTATTTCTCCCATAATGTTTTTTCGGTATTGTGAACAGCTCAAGACATGAAAGGAATAAATATCAGCAAGCTGGCCACCCCAAGAGTCTGGCCCCATGGCCCAGTGACCTCAGGGGTCGTGGGGTCAGTGGTCAGCATTTGGAGACTGCACTGTGTTAAGACCTTTGCGTCTGTGGGAATGCAGAGTGACCTGTACTCAGCCCAGGGCTCCTGGTTACTGGCTGTGTCTGGAGACTCTTAGAGCTTCACACTTCTTTGGTGTGTGGTGTGTGTTTTTTCTGCTCCTATGGACCAAAAAGCAGCACAAAAAGAGCCCCATCTCATTTGCTCTGCCTCACCCGTGGGCTGCCACTCGATGCAACTGCTCTGCGATGTGAAGCAGGACCTCGCATTTGTTCTGAATCTGGGCGCTCCACGTCCGCACCCCAAAGCTCCTCTCCCACGCTGCCGACACACGGAGGACGTGAAGAGAGACTTCGGCGTCCTCACCCTCTCATTCCTCCATCACGCTCAGACCCATTTCTGCAGTCCCCTGCCGTGGTTCATCACTCCAGCTGAACGAGGGGGGAACGGAGAGAGAACCGCTTCCGCTCTCCTGCGCCGGGGGCCAAGAAAGAGCTCTGCATGGGGGCCGGAGGAGAGGCAGTCACACTAAACTGGGACCCATCCCCCAACACCCCCTTCCCCTTCTCCCTTCCCTCAGCCACCATCAAAGCCTGTTCTGACTGCAGTCCCAGAATCAGTCTCTCTCTCTCTCCTGACTGCAGTCCCAGAATCCGTCTCTCCCTCTCTCTCTCGCTCTCTGACTGGCATCCCAGCCTCTCTGGCAGCGATTGCCTGGGACGGCAGCCCAAACGCTTATGCCTCCCTCTTCAAGAGTCAATCGAAGACAAATAAAACTGCTGTGTGAGCACACTCCCAGTGCAGCTCCTATTCTTCAGCATGAGAGTGTGTGTGTGTGTGTGTGTGTGTGTGTGTGTGTGTGTCCTGCAGGAAGTGCCTCCTACATACACAAACAGACAGTGATTATTCTGGACTGAATGGACTGTATCAATGAGACACTTTTTTTTTTTTTTTCTCTTCCTTTACAGCCACGCTCTTTGACCAAGCAGCCTCACTTAATATGTCGTTAATGACGACCGCTGACAGAGTGCAGGCTGACGCCGGATGCCAGGCTCCTCCGCCGCACGTGTAGCGGGAGTGTGAGGAGGGGCGGGGCCGTGGAGGGGTCGCCGAGGGGTCACGCAGGATGAGACGGAGAGACCCTGGGGGAGGTCACTTCCTGAGCCCAACGCTGCCGGGAGAGGAAATGATACATTTTTGGGGGAAGCTGAGATGACGTTGCTTCAACGTGCACATCAATAAATCTGTGCGCAGACCTGTACAAATAAGACGGATGAGGGAGCGGAGGGAGCCAGAAACGCAGGGTAATAACAGCTGGCTGGCGACGCCAAAGGAGAAGAGATTGGTTGGGTCAAGAGCAGGCCGACTGTGTCCACGTGCCCCTGTGAGAGGCAGCGAGAGAGGCAGCGAGAGAGGACGCGCGGAGGGCCGCTAGAACACCGTTGGCACCGCACCGAGTCACCGAGCGGAACATCGGGTTCCTGTGATTCACGGCCGTCTGACTTTCATGAAAGAGGCCCATTCTGACCCATTTTACATTACATTTACATTTTAAGCATTTAGCGACGAACATCAAGTTCCTGTGATTCAAGATCAGTGCCGTCTGACTTTCATGAAAGAGGCCCATTCTGACCCGGGCTTTTCCACCACTGCATTCACCACCGCCCCCACCCACAGCAGGAGAGACACCTGGACTGGCCCCCACCCACAGCAGGAGAGACACCTGGACTGGGCGATACAAACCCTCCCACTTCACTGCACACTCACTTTCTCCGGGCCGGCCCTACATGTGGTTTTGTGCTGCTCGTTTTCACAACATGTGGAGCAGACATAAACCATGGAAGGGACAAGAACAAAACATCCTGTTAAACTGATGGTGGGCTCTGCCCAGCCCTTTGGGATTGATTTAATAGAACAGTAAATCCAAGCCTGCCAATAAAATACATCTTTATTTAGCTGCATTTGGGCATCGTCCCCAAGCGGCAGTAACTCGTGGCACGTGGGGCGAGTCCACGCACACTGGGACTGGGAAAGCATTCCCGCAAAAACCTTCAAAGAGATGCCTTTTTATTTACCACCGGTCGCGTGTGGCAGTAGCTAAACAACGTTGTTGTTTTTTTTTGCGCACAACATCCTGTTTCTCTCTCTGAGGGAAAACTAAAAGCGAGACGATCCCGGAACACGGTCACACAAACGCGGCCATTCTCACGCCAGCGCTGCAGCTTGACCCAAGAGTCAGCGGTCATCTGGGAAGGTGAGCGAGGACGGACTCTAGACTCTGAACGCGGGAACTGCGCCGGGTACGCACCGCGCACATTCCACCAGAAGAGAGCCGAAGAGAGAGGGGAAATGGCTCCAAATTGCATCCAGATTTTTTTCCTTTCCCCCATAATTTAAAGAGAAAAACGAATGTCCTCCGATGAGAGGGGTGCACTTCAGACACTGAAGGAAAAGGAGGAAAAAACACAAGTGAGAGAAGAATCCCAACTCAGATTTCCAGATGTGGGTGAAAGATAGACAGGCACAGGTACGCATACAGGGAAACACAGACACACAGACACACAGACACACAGACACACACAGAGACACAGACACACAGACACACAAACATAGACAGACATAGACAGACACACAGACACACAGACATACACACACACACACAGACACACAGACACGCAGACACGCAGACACACTCTGCAGTTGTTCCCATCTACAAAAGCTGTAAAGGAGGCAGAGAGAAGAGGAGAGATAGAAACTAGAAAGCAGACTAAAAGTTTGACATGGAGTCCAGTAAGGAACTTTCCAGCAATCTCTGTATTCTCACATTTCTTGTTTCTTCCCTTCTTCTTTCACTGTGGAATTGGACTGCTGGCGAACACACACACGGGCACACACACACACACACACACACACACACACACGCCGCTAGAAAGGAAACCAACAGAGACAACGACGACAGTTTAATCTCATTTAGGACCTTTGAAAGAGGCCGGTGCCGTGGTTTGTGCTCACGTTGTGTCAGCCTTCTGTTTTCGTCCCACTCAAACCCACACCACAGTGACCGAAGAGACACACAGGCCCAGAACACACCCTCACATAAAACAGGCCAGCGACAAAAATAGAAAGACTAACAATGTAATTTGGGTTCCTCAATAGCAAATAAAACGAGTGTGTGACTTAGAAGGCAAACCCAGTGAAGACACCGATAGCACACCACCTCTTTGTCTTGTCCAGTGGAGAAGTTTTACTGGTTTACTAACTACTTTATGTAGTTTTAGGCGGGGAAAAAAACTATGCGCAGTGTAATCCACATCCCCCGGCCATGAACTACCCCAACTCATGTTCACAAAAACCTAGTCCTACTGAATGTGAATTGAACCCAGAAAATGTCTGTACCAGTTGCTAAAATCTTGCGCAGCCTAGACTACACTCTGTTTCCTGCTTGCAGTGTGCTTTTCTTCATTATACTGCTTAAAGAGCTGCACACTAGAGGAAAAAAACAGCCGATTCGTGAAATTCCAGAACGGTGCACTCTGGGTAATAAAACCCATTAACAAACCCTCTGGAATTCCTATCCCACGGCACTCTGGGAAATAGCGTGCTGCCCTTCAGGGCACAGTACGTCCGGCCTGCTCTTTAGTCACTGTCCAATTCGTTGTGCATGCTCCAGGGGGGATGTCACAGATCTCTCATACATAACCCCACTCACTCTGTTCCCGTGGGGAATCTGCTGGAGCTGGGGAACACCCCAACACCAGGACACCAGGACACACACCCTGGCCACAGCTGGGACCTGGTCCCCTGTCCCCACACAGACGTGTGAACAACCAGGACACCACACAGACGTCGAAGCTCAGATTCCTCACACTGCGGACGTCCACGCACGGATAGGCACACACTTCTCTCTGCATCTGTGAGACTTCTCTTTTCAGCCTCTGGAGCATGTGTGTGTGTGTGTGTGTGTGTGTGTGTGTGTGTGTGTGTGTGTGTGTGTGTGTGTGTGTGTGTGTGTGTGTGTGTGTGTGTGCCTCCTCTGTATCTCTGACAGATTTATGATTTAGGGGACAGGTCCAGACACCGGAAGGCGGTGATACACTACACACCATTCTAGGAAACGACTGAAGAGATCCATTTGGCCCGAGTCCATCTCCAAGTCTCAGCTGTGTA
>JAINUG010000282.1:635000-742500 GCA_029706075.1 Aldrovandia affinis | reverse complement strand
TAAGAGTTTTTGAAGATAAGTTCGGTTAGCAGAACAAGAGGCCACAGGTAGAAATTAGTTGAAGGCAAATTCTGCACGGATATTAGAATGGTTTTGTTTGTTTTTTGTTTCGTTTTTTTACACAGAGAGTTTGTCAATGCCTGGAACAGCTTGCCAGGTCAGGTAGTCGAGGCTTGGATGGGCTGAACGGCCCGTTCTCGTCGTTATGTTATGTATTCTATGTATTCTTGTCCTTCTTATGTTGCTATGTTTTGCAGGACAGACACACAGAGACACAGAGACACAGAGACACAGAGACACAGAGACACAGAGACACAGAGACACAGAGACACAGAGACACAGAGACACAGATACACAGATACACAGATACACACTCTATGAAAAACATTAGCAGACCGGTTGCATAATGGCTCTTTGGTCACATGGACCATGGCAGGGAGAAGGAAGGAGCCACTCCCCTGCTCCTCCACCACGGGACAGCTGTGTGCGAAGGGAAGGCAGGGCTGGGCTCTCCGCTCCCGCGCTGGGAGAGCGAGCCAACGGGCCTGCAGGCTCGGCTTCACGTAGGCCTGACGTTACAATCCGTCCCACAAGACGCCACAGAGCGCAGGACAGGTTCGGGGATTTTGTGATTAGTCATTTTTGATTGGTTCTAGGCCTCAAGACCAAAGCTCGGCACGGCCACACTGCCCCCCCCCCCCCACCCCACCCGCCCCCCCGGCCTTCCATGATCCAAGTTCATATTGTTTCAATCATTTTCAGATCCCTACCCTTACGACTGACATGTGTCTCCCCCCCTCCCCCTCCGATGAGAACGTCACCCTCCTACAGGAAGTCCGATCCCCCACATCGATCCTCTCTGGCGTCCGGTAAACGGCCGTGTCCCGCCTCACAGCTGCCGTTTATTAGCGCATCACAAACACTCTCCCAGAGTCTGCATCACCGCGCTGCGGTCTAGCTTTCCCGTAAACAAAGGCGTCGGTTAAGCAACGGTTATATTTATACGGGCTGAATTAACATATTTATTTGATGAAGACCCAGGGGCTCTTTACAGAGCAAAGTGGAGCTCGTGGAGTATGATGGGCTGGGGCACAGACAGCGGTTTGGGATTTTTACCTGCGCCAACGGCACACAACAAGGTGCTTCATCCACACGTGGTCTTCCACAGACAGCAAGGTCACATCAGGGGAAAAAAAGAACCAACAGATGTGAAGTTGGTCCTCAAGGATACCCAAGAGTACATCAGCTAAATATGTAGGCTAAACGTTAAGAAAAAAACAACAGGCAAACTTGTATTTATTTATACGTGCGCACGCACATACACAGTGCCCCTTTAGAGTCTGCACTCACTGCAAGGAAGAATGGGCAAACGTTGCCCAGTCTAGGTGTGTAAAGCTGCTAGAGATGTATCCGAGTACTAACTCAGCAGGGTGTAGACTTATCAATCCGAGTTATTTTACCACAAGGAAGTTGCAGGGTAAACTAAAAGTGGGACTGTAAGGAAACAAAAGGTGAAATCTGGGTGTAGACTTCAAAGTGGCACTGTGTGTGTGTGTGTATATATATTTTTTTTTACTGTATAAGAACTCTAAGAAAATAAATCTTCACAGCTGGGCAATGTGCTCAGACTACCGATGCACATGCGTGTTTTCCCCCCATATATTCCCTCTCTGTACTTGTTTGTTGATGAGGGAAACAGACCACCTGTTTACCTCCTCCAAAAAGCTAGATTTCCAGAAAGAAACCGACTAAGCGTTTCTGCATCCATA
Organism: Aldrovandia affinis; assembly: GCA_029706075.1. Lineage (NCBI taxonomy): Eukaryota > Metazoa > Chordata > Actinopteri > Notacanthiformes > Halosauridae > Aldrovandia > Aldrovandia affinis. The sequence goes on along the minus strand of JAINUG010000282.1, from coordinate 740,731 downwards.
ACTGCAGCGGGAGGAATGTTCCTGTTCCCGGGCAGATTTCCCACTCTGGTGCTGCTGCACTTTCCCTATCTCCTCCCAGGATAAACAAGCCTCATCCAAGACCCTCACAAAGTAACGTCTGCGGAGAGGAGACCTGCGGCCTGACACAGCTCACTCGCCCGTCCAATCAACACGCACCGCGGTGACATGACCGCTTCTCACCACACAACCGAGAGACACGCCCACATGCAGACAGAGAGACAGAGAGACACAGAGAGAGAGAGACACAGAGACACAGAGAGACAGAGACACAGAGACACAGAGAGACACAGAGAGAGACAGAGAGACAGAGAGAGACAGAGAGAGACAGAGAGAGACAGAGAGACACAGAGACACAGAGACATGCACATGTGCAGACAGAGAGACACAGACACAGACAGACAGACAGACAGAGAGACAGACACACACAGAGACACAGACAGACAGGCAGACAGACAGAGACACAGACAGACAGACAGACAGACAGACACACACGCACGCACGCATGCAGACATGGCGTCAGCGAAGTGCAAATGAAAGAGCTCCTTTGTGTGCAGCAGGAATATCAGAGGAAATCCAAAGTCTAGCAGGGCGTGGCCCGTCAATGCCACACCACTCACCAATCAGAGCGTCGGAGTGGAGCTGGCACACGGAGAGAGGGGAGAGGAGAGAGGAGAGGAGAGGTCAGAGTGAGAGGAGAGGAGAGGAGAGGAGAGGAGAGGTCAGAGCGAGACTGGGCGCACAATGCCACTGCCACTCGGCACATAATGAAAAGCAACCCATCCGTGGCGGCAGCCATTTCTATCATTGATATCAGATGTGGAGCAGAATGGAGGCAGCGCGGCGTAGAGAGCAGGGCATCTGGCCGAGGAGCGGCGGAGAGAGAGAGAGACACGTTTCCCGTTCCTTCTTCCTTCTATGTAAATGCAACGTTGTTGGGAGAATGTGGAGGGAATAAACAAACGCAGTCTCCTGTAAAACGTAGTGAGCAGTTAAGCCCACCAGCGGACTTTAAAGAACCGGTATCTTCTCGAACCCATATGGGGTGCCTCTGTTGCGGCCTCTGTGGGATACATGCCTTTATAGGGCCTGACCCCCCCAATCACAGACAGGAGCTCTGGCCTCGTTCAGGGAATCAAGAGCCACCCACCTGACCAGCCAAACTGCCTTTCACAGAAAAAGGGTCAAGTTAGTGCATGAAAGTGTTTTTAAACACGTTTCACAATTGTTGGGAGTATTCAATGTTTTTCTATGTTATATTTGAAGGTTGGCATCAGTTGTCCGTTTATTTAAAATGTTAAAGTAACATACATTACCTACACTACAGAATGAATTGCAAACTACACTCGCCTTTAATTTGCCCCAATGTGTAAACCTGGAACACAGCGATATTGTTCCTACTGACGGTGACAATTTAACGAACACCTCAGTCGCAGCAAACCAAATTTAGAAGTGAAGTGGAACTCCACCAAATAAAGTCATAATGTCATATGTTGTTGTTGCTGCTAAATTCTTCCAGACATTCTACTGGCTGCCTTCCGAACAAGTTTCTTCTGTCTTCCACACCAAGCAGCGCTGTTCTCCGGTCAAAGTGCAAAGGCAAGTGTAATCTGCACTGGTGGGGACTGTTTGTTTGGCTACACTATATCAGAGACTGACAACATTGTTTTACACTGACATGTCACAAAGGTGCGCCTGGACTCTATACTTACACTGAACATAACCAAACCCGATTGCTCCAAAATATGTAAACACGGACTGCTGTATTTCTGAGGGTTGTCTACTGACAGTCAGACTGCAGACCATGAACTCAAAAGAACAGGACAGGGAGAGAGGTGAAAAAGGCGGGCGCGAGCGAGGGAGGAAGGACGGAGAGGAGGGAGAGAAGGGGTAGGGACAGAGAGAAGGGATGAGAGAGCGGAACAGGAGAGGGAGAGAGAGAGAGAGAGAGAGAGAGAGAGAGAGAGAGAGAGAGAGAGAGAGAGAGAGAGAGAGAGAGAGAGAGAGAGAGAGAGAGAGAGAGAGAGAGAGAGAGAGAGAGAGAGAGAGAGAGAGAGAGAGAGAGAGAGAGAGAAGAAAGGAGAGGGAGGAAAGGACAGTAAAAGGGAAGGTGTGAGCGAGGGGAAAAGGAGAGAGAAGGTGGAAGAAAGAGACAGAGAGAGGGGGGGAGGAGAAAACTTTGGAAGGAGAGAGAGGGATGAAAGGAGAGCGTGTGATTGTCAGGGCCCCAGACGGAGCGATCACTCGGCAGACTGCAGAGGCAGCTCTAATTCCATCTTTCACGCACAACTAGGCGCAGTAAATAAGCGCCGAGGATCATGGCTCCCCTTTCAGCCCTGAATGCACACACAATATGACCGAGCATTTACACAACACCGCCAATTACGCAGCGAGAGGGGGAGCACACAGGCACACAGGCACACCGCTCCGCTCTGCTCTGCTCTGCTCTGCGGCCAGGGGCGGCCAAATTAGCCAGCCATTCTCCAGCCTGCAATCCCCCCCATCTCCCATCTCCCATCTCCCATCTCCCATCGCCAGTCCCGAGCCTCACCACCTCCAGTGAAGACATAACCCAGATGCAAATTAATGTCCCGTCGCATCCGGCCTGTGGGTTCAGCGGTGGGGACAATTACGGCTCTGGAGCCACCTGCCCTTCAACAGCGGCTCTCAGCTCCAGCGATTCATTAAAGTCTGCTTCTCGTAAATCTATTTTTACGCATCAAACAAAAGGCCGCCAGCGATCGCATCGCCCTGCTCTGTCCGCCTGGGCCCGGCGAGTTAACGCGATTCCTAAGATGAATGTAAAGATTCTTTATTTCATTAAGCCCAAAGCTGTACGCCATGTGACCGCCGAGACGCACAGCGGGGGCCCTGCGGCGCGGTCTGGAAGAGGGGCGGTCTCTTCTGTACGACCCGGGGGTGGTGAGGTAGGAAGACACCCCTGCCTGATGATGTCACCCTGCACTCCATGTCCACACCACCAGCCCTCGCCCGCCCTCCTCCCTCACAGTGCCGCCATGCAGGGACTAGCACACATGCTAAATAAGGACTCCCAATAACCGCTGTACTATACTCGGCATCCACACACATCTCCCATCTACACGTGCCATATCCGGTCCTGTCTGGCATAGGCTTCCACCAGGGAGCATGACCATCTCCATGCCCAGTGTACACGTATAACAAAGAATCTACACAAGGCACCAAGGATAATATAATATAATATATGCCATTTAGCAGACGCTTTTATCCAAAGCAACTTACAGTAGTGAATGCATACATTTTTCAGTATGTAGTCTCAATGGGAATCGAACCCACGACCCTAAGCGTTGTCAACGCCATGCTCTACCTACTGAGCCACACAGAACCACAGGATATAACACCCATAGAATGTGCTTGTTTGGACATCGATAAACACGCCTCGTAAAGGCCAAACACTCGATGTGCACTTGGCGCCGTGTTAAGCACCCGGCTATGTTAAGCGCCCCTGGGGTTCGACCTCGAAAAACGTGCAACAACACAGGTGAGGAGAACTCCACGTTAAAGCACGGATTGTGTTTTCCCGAGACTCAGCAGGGGTTGTGAAAGTAGGCTCCCGTTTCGCTGCAAAATCCACGTAATTGAGCACAGCGCTGTAATGGTGTTTTTGTCTGAGGTGCGAGGGAACAACATGCCCCTGGGTTACAGGGATCACAGCCCCTCCACCCCTCCTCCTCCTCCTCCTCCTCCTCCTCCTCCTCCCTCCTCCTCCCCCTCCTCCTCCTCCTCCTCCTCCTCCTCCTCCTCCCCTCCTCCTCTGCCCTGTGGACAGGGGCCTGGCCTTGAGACAGACAGTGATGCAGAAGCACTCAGAGGAATGAGTCAGGCCCGGTGCTGACCGTCCCACACCACTTAAGGAAATGAGGAGACATCATTCACTCACCACTTCTGAGGAGTTTGGACTCGCGGGTGTGGGGCACGTGGGGCATGGGGGGCCTGGGGGGTTAACGCGGCTGATAATGACCCCTTTAGACGCAGGCTCAGCACTGGAGCGCATCTGCAGGAGTGGAGGGGGTTCACATGGCACCGGGCCGGAAACGTTCCTGAAGGCCACTCGGCTGCTTTTAATCCATCAAGGAAAGAGCTTTCTTTTTTTATTTTTTTACTTGTTTATTTATTTATTTTTAAGAAAAACCAACAGCGTTTTCTTATCGTTCAGCCAGTGAGTCTTCAAGCCGTGGAATTAATGGCTCCCAAATATTGGGGAGGAAAGTGCAAATGTGTTAAAAAAGCTAAAAAAACTAAACCTGCTGTATAAGCAAGGAATTATGGTCTGCAGGAGTCCACTGCCAAAGCTGACAAACCAACTCTGCAGTTTGACCAAACCCACCCTTAGGCATGTCTCAACTGCCTCCCCCATCGACAGGTATCATTAGAGAGACGTTTCTCCTCCCAGAAGGCCTTGCTCTGCAGTGTGAGCCAGCAAACAGCCCCAACCCCAACCTCTGCAGTTCCAGAACAGTCTACCAGGACAGTGATGTAAACTGCAAGCAACATCCCAGTCAGGCGCAGGGAGGAGACAGGTTGGTGGTTGGATGTGGGGGGGAGGGGGGTAGGAGAGGGGGATATCAGAGAGCGGTGGGGGTGAGCCTCCATTACACACAGTCCCCCAGGACCCCTGACACCATTCCCTTCCTGTATGCATTATCCCTCTTAGCATTTCCAGGATCAGAAATCGCTCGCAGTTGTGAACGTGCGTGCAGGTCAGGGGGGGGGGGGGGGACTCCCAGAGTGGCCTAATTGCTTGTGCCGTATCTGGAACAATGGTCCGTTTGTGGGGGACAGCTGCGCGGGCAGCGGGTTTGGTGGAAGGAGCCGGCTGTACGGAGGGCACGGCAGCCGAGAGAGAGAGAGAGAGAGAGAGAGAGAGAGAGAGAGGCGGAGAGGCTTGCCCCACTCCAACAGCTGTGCCTCTCATCTTACACGAGGAGCGGAGCGGGCAGGGTTTCAAACGGGACCTCCCTCCCCCCCCCCCTGGTGCCGGATTGTAAAGCTGACCGCCAGACCCTCCGATGTGTCCGCGGTTTGGCTTCAGTCACCTGGTCCCCCCACCAGCCTTCCTGCACCCCCCACACAGCCTTCCAGCCCATCCAGGATCCAGGCAGTTTGGGACATCCCCACTATTCCACTGCAGGGTCAGGCTAACCAACCACTGAGTGCATCGGAGCGCGGTCAAGACCTGCCCCCGAACAGAGTCAGAACCACCAGCACCAGCATAACAGAAGCACCAGCATAACAGAAGCAGCGCTCGCCTTTAGAAAGTCCCACCAAACCGTTAGAAATGAAGAACAATCTTAGAAAGCTCTGCCGGTTCCTTTACAGACAGAATCCAATTTAGTGTAGTCCAATCTCTAACCTCAAACCTAATTCCGTCCCAGACTAAAAGAGTTCTGCGAGTTCCGGTCTGACACCGTGCCCCCCTGACAGCTGGGCGTAGGCTGGCATTGGGCAGAGGAGTGCGTCGCCCTGTTAGCACTGCCACTCAATCATCCCTGGCACGCCACCCCTGCATTCCGCACTCCACCCCCCCCCCCCTCGACACCAGTACCGGTCCCCCTCCCCGATCCCTCAGGAGACAAACCCACTTATTTCCAACAGCTAATGACGCCGGGGGTCTGTCTCCAGACTGATCCTTCAGTGAAACCGAGAGGGATCGCATTGCAAGCGCCACAGCGCAGACAGGGCCCGGAAACACACAGCACTGCGCAAGCATGTGGGCCCACTGCACTGCAGACGCTGAGGAAACCCTAACGGCAGAGAATTAAGAGTCTGCTCGCACCGCAGTCAACATGAACTGCCTCAAACTGCCACGCACAAGGTTCCAAGTGATGTACAGGCACTTCAAAATATTTATCTTTCTTATGCAAACTAAATGCTTCTGCTCCTCAATCCTGCAGCGTAGATGCTGCAAATGCACGCTGATTAAAAGGGGAGTAGAGAAGCTGCGATCCGTTCTGGACGCCGTCCAGATGGGCCAAATGCAGCTCCCTGGTGTGTCTCCTCTCATTATCGGAGAGTAAAACCAGCCGATGCTGCAAGGATGACCGCAATACAAACCCTCCCTCCCTCCCTCTCGCTCTCCATCCCTCCATGTCTCTTCCTCGCTCTCTTCCCTTCCATCTCCCTCCCAACATCTCTCCCTCCCTCTCTCTCTCCATCCCTCCATGTCTCTTCCTCGCTCTCTTCCCTTCTATCTCCCTCTCCCAATATCTCTTTCTCTATCCATCCATCCATCCATCCCTCCCTATCTCCCAACATCTCTCCGTCTCTCTCCATTCATCCCTCCCTTGCCATCTCCCAACATCTCTCCCTCTCCCTCTCCCTCTCCCTCTCCCTCTCCCTCTCCCTCTCCCTCTCCCTCTCCCTCTCCCTCTCCCTCTCCCTCTCCCTCTCTCACCGTAGGAGTGGATGTTCCTGGGGGCTGGGCTGGGGGTAATGACAGTGTGGTTGGGGACACGTGTGAGGCGGTTTGTGGAGTGATAACAGGGCAGTGGTCTCACGCGCGGCTGTAATTCCCACAAACGACGCCGTCCACAGGAGCACGTCTCCAGCCGACTCTCTCAGACACCCCCACACATCACTGCATGGCTTCACTTAAGTCCCCCGCAAAAACCAGGCTTATCTGACAGTACTCTCGGGAAGATCCTGTAGCCCTACAGAATTTAGTTTGACTTCTTATTTCCATGTTTACAATTGATGTTCTTCATCAATTCTCCCCAGACCTTCCTGATGGGGAGGACAATTTGGTTTAATGGTTTCTTGAAAAAAGTTAACACTTGCTAACAAACAGGACACCATTTCCATATGTAAATAGTCTGTAAAAAGGGCAGCAGCATGAGAAGCAAACCAGAAGAATGTCTCCACCAAACTAAAGACCGGAGGCTGTGGAGCTGAAGCAGAATTAGAGGAGAACAGGAGGGGGGAGGGGGGGGGGGGTCATCTAAGCTCATTTGGCTACATCCTCCAGCAGGTCCACTGGAGCAGACACCACTAATTACCAGCACCTCCTCCCTGCAGAAGGTCATTCTGAAAGGAAGCGTTTGTGGTAATGATCCGCAGTGGCCTGTGTTTGGGGTGTATAGGACAGAGCGGAGCTAGGCTTACCTTTGGCTTCGTTCGCTCTCCCCCCTCGATTCAGGGTCCGCAGACACACCCAGACAAGTGTGCAGGTCAGACGCACGGACGGCTAACGACTCCCTGAGGAAAACGGACAAGAGAAAAGAACAAAAAACACACAATCAACTCCATTTCTCCATGGTTACAAAACATTCCGGTTTCAAATTCATTCAGGTCTGCAGAATAATTCAAATGCATTCAAAGCTAAGCTGAAAATCAATGCACTCAGTCCCTGTGTTCTGCAGACTAAGCGCGCTGAGCGCTTCACTGGGCGCAGATAAATCACCTAGCCGATACCGCCTTAAAAACACAGTGGCACGAGACCGCTCGCCCGTCCATCCGCCCGTTTGCCTCTGTCCTCCTGGGCTACTTTCCCCCGAAGGTTTCAGGAACGCACCTCCGAACCCCCCGAGCCCACGCCACCTTTCGCTTTGCGAGCCGCGGTGTTCTAACCCACGTTTACGGTGGTAGCCATGGCGACGAGGATACATCGCCCCAGTGCGTACCCGGCGTCTGCAGGCCTGGGGACGTAAATCAGACCGCTGACTCACCCCGTCAGCCCTGAGTTACGGGCCCAGTGCTGATGGCACGTTTCCTCTGGGGGTACAGCACGCAGAAATCATCTGACAGGAGCACAAAAACACTGCTGCTCTCAGCAACCGCTCTGGGATTGGTCATAAGTGGGTGCAGGGCAGGGCTTTCCTGTACTGGCGGGAAAGGCTTTGGGTTTCTGGGCATGAGCGCATTATGTCTGCTCTAGCTAGCTACCCACACACAGGTGTCTCTGTGTCTCTGTGTCTCTGTGTCTCTCTCTCTCTCTCTCTCTCTCTCTCTCTCTCTCTGTGTCCGTCTCTCTCTGTCTGTCTGTCTGTCTGTCTGTCTGTCTGTCTCTCTGTCTCTCTCTCTGTGTGTGTGTGTGTGTGTGGTATGTATGGCTAAACTGAATTACAGCACTTCCATATTGACAAGCTCACATACATTTTATATGGGTGAACACAAGAGGTAGAACAATGGGTTTAAAAATCTACTCCCCTAAAATCCCCTCCCCTTCTGCACAATCCCTCAGGCACCGTACCCCCCCTCCCTCCTTTCTGGCAGGCAGCTGTCCACAGAACAATCGCACATGCTGTCAATCCACGGGGTGGCAGTTGTCTCTGTCTGCACAGCTCCAGCAGGGCGCAAGGCTGGCTGTGTGTGTGTGTGTGTGTGTGTGTGTGTGTGTGTGTGTGTGTGTGCGTGTCCCTTCTGTTAAATCACTGCGTCTCAGCATGAGTGGCTTCAAAAACTGGCAGAAAGTAACAATCAGCCAACAGATTTTCCTAAATCTATCTCTCTGTACCAGTAACCTATATTCGGAAATTAATTCAAATGAATTGCAACAGCTGGCCAATCAAGCTCTTTAAGACCGATTGAGCGAGAACACTGGTGGAGAAGGGGGGGATGACAACAGTCATCCGGGCCACAGGGGGCACTGTCTGAGATTCCAACTCACTATTCCTGACATCACGGCTGCACTTCCACACCACCCAGCTGGCCAAACTTTCAACAACAGGAAAATGATAATTATGGAAACCCCCGGACCTTCTGGGTGAAACATTAAACTGGGAGGTATGACTCAGCGTTGCACTTATTTTAAGTGTGGGCGGGTTAACTTCACGTCTGGCTAAATTCACAATCGGGCTCTCTAATCATCTCCTAGTCTGATTAGCTGCCTCCTTGCCTTGCTGCATTTCACACTGCAAAACGTCTGCCTTGAGTCGGTCACGGCGGGGCTACACAATTGTGATAGGATAGATTTTGTTGCTGGGCAACAATCAACGTCCTGTCCACAAAACTCCAAGGTAATACCGCTGCAAGCTTACTCCATTACTTTTTACAGTAGAGTAACTTTCAGACCATGCAACGTTTCGAACAAAAATGCCGGTTCAGCAAGCACAATGTGCTCCTTGAAGCTCAAAGTGACCATTAGCAATGGTCGAAAGTATAGCGAGGGCGATTTCAACTACCAATCGAAAAACCCGCACTTTTGTGGAGCATATATGTTTTTTTTGGTTGCCATTTTGGTTGGAGGTCCTATACCAATTGGTCCTACACATATTACAGTGATAGTCCTCCACCTATAACATTTGGTCCTATAAATGACCAAATCTGATGTTCAAATGTCAGATTGAAGAGGCCGAGGCCTCCAGGCAGGAGAGGGAGGGCTGAAGTAGAAACAATGCCGGCTGCTTCCCCCTCATCTGGTAGCGGTCTAATGTCTCTTTAGGAGCTGCAGGCTTGTTTTTTTTGTTTTAAATTTTCCAGAAAAGCTCCGGTCAACATGCAGGAAGCGAGGCAACAGAGACACGAGCAGATTTATTCTCTAGGACCAGTGGAGGTCACATTTTCACTTTCACAATTTCGCACAGAGTGTTTGCCAGGTCACAGCTCAAAAAGCAGAAATATTTTAACGCTAAATCAATACCGTTTCTGAACTTGACAGGCCAAAAAAAAGAAGAAAAAAAGAGACCCAGGGAACCCTTTTGAAAAGAACTGACTGTTAGGCCGCGATACCGACACACTGGCCACAGGCTGACCTTTACAGCTGAACGGATTTACTCAGGAGAGGTTACGGGTGGAAGTTTTAAAAGCGACGGGTTAACGCGTTGCTTGGGCCTGACCTTTTGAACCCGTGTTCTTGAACTATCAGCTATTGAACCATTTTTTACTGCATTTAAAAGTTTTATAGTATATACTATATATATAGTCCATACTGTGAAGTCTGCCCATAAAACTAAATGGGTGGAGTTGGTTATAATTAGTTATATTTATACATATGTATTAGTTATGTTATAATGACTAATTTTCATCAAAATATTCACGTGATCTGCACCATTCGATCACAGACATTGCACGACGTAGCAAGTCATGCATTTAAGAGACCTTGTGTTTCTTTGAAAGAGCCGTTCGGTTCGTGAGCAGCCCAACTGTTTTCATTATCCGGCGTAAATGGATGCACATTTCAAGCTGTGACATCTGAAAACATCGTGAATACATGTCTGAGAATGCAGGACATTAGCACTAGCACATTTAGTTCCAGGTTTACGACGACACTCTAAAGCCCTTGGCCGCTTCGCGAGACTACGTCAGAGTCGGCGCGGTGAAAGGTTTGAACCCGTGTAACGCCGGGAACGAGGAGATGCAGCGCGCAGGCCTCTAGCACTGCCCCGCATGCGCCTGCAGTCAGAACCCGCGCAGGAGACGCACAGAGCCGGGCTGAGAGAAGCGCTCGCTGCACGTTGACTTGCGTGCACGTAGCCACGGTCTGAATCGGGCTCTCTCAGCGCAGAAGGGCTGGCTAACATGAAGGGCTGGCTAATGGAACATGCGTCCGAGAGAGCGCACCGCTCACATGACTCACGTGCGCTCAATCCTCCCCATTTAAGACGAAGGAATCCTCTGTTCCAGCGCCGCCTCCGCCAGAGAGAGAACAGCAACGAGGCCGATTGATTTAGCGGGCAGGGCTCAGGATCCGTAATGGATTATCCATCGATTTTCCCGCCGCCGGCCGGCTCTACGGTCGCAGAGATCCGCGTGAAACGCCACAGACGGGTCTCTGTGTCACGTTTACGAGCGCTCCCCCCCCCCGAAATCTGCTCGCACCATGTGGCCTGGCCGCCGGCTCCCGCCCGGGGCCCCTGGTCACAGGGCCCCCGCCCCCCCCCGGGGTCAATCCCCAACACAAGCCCTCTAATGTGACACGTTACGCAACGACAACACGCCACCGAACACACAGAAAGGCACGTTGTGCTCTGGGACACTTTCGCTTTGGGTAAATGGGGCATGTCGCCATGCGGGAATAAATCAGGAGACGCCGATACAGCGATCGCTCTCCTGTCTTTATTCAGCTCTCCTTTTACTGCTACGTCTATATTTAGAATAACACCCCCCACACCGATCTGTGAAGAATCAACACCAATTTTTTTGTAATGTCTGTCTACCTACCTCAAGGCAATATTTTTAAAAGAGAACTCAAAACTGACACCATCTGAAATTGAAATGGCCTTTTGTACATTTTAACTTCGAAAACTATGACTATAAAATGATAATAAAGCAACGGTAAAATGTCACTCATATAAGAACGGTTTCTTACCCATAAAATAAGAATAAGAACAACAATAGATTCTGGTTCCTTAAAACCACACCACAGACCAGACCACTGGAGCAACATTATTGATTTTCCTGATTTCTCAAGGCCTTTTCCGACAACCAACCTAACCGCATTATTACACACTTAAAGAGATAACATCCGTTGTTTTGGTGATTCTATCCATTTTGATGTTCCCGTAAACTGCACTAAGGGAGCAAGTTTGACTCCAAAAAGCGTCTCACGCTGCAAGGCCGCCCCCCTCCCTCGGCGCAGGGTGAAGACTCGAGCTCCTCGCGCTCTCCGGTTCCTCCCCCCGGGCCGTGAGTGTTTGCGAGAGCGCAGGGAGCGCGGTGCAAGGATACAGGGGTTATTATGGGTCTGTCAGACACAATGACATCCATTAAAGAGTGATGTGATATTGAGATACGAGCAGCTGCAGGCACAGGCTGCGGACCTGGGGCCCCTGGAGGTGAAAACACTACTCCGACAATTAGAGAAACAAAACAACCATGACATCATCGACCCAGGTGTCAGGTGCAGGGAGGGGTGGGGAAGAGGGGTGGATCCACGGAGCACATGTCAGGACTCCTCTCCCAGCATGCAATGGGGAAACTCCTATGCGAGCGTCCGTCCTTCCCCTCCCAGAGAGGCAGCGGTTTGTCTTAAAGGGGCGGCGTTGCGTTCTCACAGCCCAGAGGACAGACGAGTCCGACTGCAGCGCGATCCAAAACGCAGAGACATGAGTGTGTCAGGATCGCTCGCCCAATGAACGGCAGTCTCAGACTCAGACTAAGTGTGTGGCACAATCAACCCATTCACGGATATAACCGCAGCGCCCAATTACCAACAACAAAAAGAGTAACAGCAATGCAATAAATTACAAATAAAAGAGTCTAAAAATAAATAGCCTACATTTGACTGTTGGTAGGAAAGGTGTTTTTCACTCCTGTGCCAGACACATTCACAGTTTCCACACCCCCCCCAATCCCCAATCCACATCTCTTTCCCTCCTCCTCTTTCCCCCTTTGGTTCCACCTATTATCCGTCCATTTGCACCCACCATCTTTGCCTGGGGGCTTTAGACTCAATTACCCCCCCCCCCCCACAAGGCCAGACCCCCCTGCTCCACTGGAAACCAGAGCTGCAGTCGCCTCCACTTCGCTTTGGATAGGGGTCGCCTCACTACGCATCGCCGTGGGCGACCTGATGTCACCGCATACACCTCGACCCCCACCCCCACCCCGCCCCACTCAGACCCACGAGGCTCAGCAGGGGACCCTCTCCACACTCCAAACCCTCCTCTTCCTCAAGGTCAGTTTCAGCAGAACTGCTGACCCAGGAAGCGTGACCCTTTATGAGTTCTCTTTCAAAACGTTTGGTTTGAAAGAGATGACCTGGCGCTCGGTGCTGCGATTAAACACTTCTCTCTCTCTCCTCACGTCTCTCCCAGGCGCACAAATCACACTAAACTGCTTTTATTTCAGATAAGGCCCACAAACGATAAAAGGTCATTTTGTTTTACTGCGCTGGCTCTATAGCATTTTAATGAGTGTGTGTAACAGGAGACAAGAGTCACACCATGGCTGACAGGAGAGAGAGAGAGAGAGAGAGAGAGAGAGAGAGAGAGAGAGAGAGAGAGAGAGAGAGAGAGAGAGAGAGAGAGAGAGAGAGAGAGAGAGAGAGAGAGAGAGAGAGAGAGAGAGAGAGAGAGAGAGAGAGAGAGAGAGAGAGAGAGAGAGAGAGAGAGAGAGAGAGAGACTGAGACACACACTGGGGCTGAGAGAGAGAGAGAGAGAGAGAGAGAGAGAGAGAGGGAGAGAGAGAGAGAGAGAGAGAGAGAGAGAGAGAGAGAGAGAGAGAGAGAGAGAGACACACTGGGGCTGACTGCAGAAAGGCTATCACACCACTAAAGCACTGGAGACCGCTGATGTGGAACAATAGGGCTGCACAGATACTCACACTTCACTGCCTCACAGCATCAGGGCCCACAATAACCCATCACGCATGTACGCCCACCAGCACAGACCAGAATCAATCCTTCCTCCCTCCTCTCTCCTCTCTCCACCTGCCTCTTCCCTCCCTCTCTCTCTCTCTCCCACCTGCCTCTCTCCCTCCCTCCCTCCCCCCCCATGAGGGAAGGTCAGCTGCGTGTCTGCAACTCCCAGCAGCGGCCATGCCCTGCGCAGGCCACGCCTCCTGCAGGCACGATCACACTTCCTGTCTGAAAGGGAAGGAGGGAGGGAGGCTGCCCAGGACAGGAGCGCAGCAGAAACGGGGGCGGGGCGATTTCAGGGAAATAAGTCCAGCCAGCGCCGCCCGTTGCTTTGTCTCAAAATGAACTATTATTATTGCCAAGGAGAAGAAAGGACGTGTCAGTCCGCTGATCGCATATGGACTCCAGAACCGGCTGACTGGGCCACCACAACCCACAGCTCACAGTAAAGACCGTGTCTGGGAACCAGCAGCCAGACAAAGCAGGAACGTGACAGCAGGAGGCAAACGAATCTGAGCCGACAGTGCCAGCCATTCACCCAGACTGGTGAGAGAGTGGTGGAGAGAGAGAGAGGGGGGGGGGGGGATGTGTACCAAAGCGTCGTTTCCCTGCCCTACCATTCTTCCGACCACGTTCATAAATAGCGAGCGTGCCATTGTTTGACTTCAGTGTGCGGTGCGGGGCTACTCGGCTGATAAACGCCTTCCTAAGCAGAGAGAGAGAGGACTGTAGAGGCAGAAACGCACACTGCAGCCCAGACTGACGCCTTTGAGTCAGCGGCGAGGCGGGAGAGAGAGCTGTGGGCCGAGACACCCAACGCCAGGAGCCCACGTCCCCCGACGCCACAAACACAACACACACACCACCACGACACCTAATGACAACAAGGACCACAGTGGAAATAAGTCAGAGGACTTTTCTGTGTCATCCTTAATATGTCTTTTTTAAATGTACACATCGGGATGTATCCATGTATTGAATTATTTTAAAGTGAAATGTCAAATAAACTCAACTTAAACCCCCTCTCACACACACCCACTCACGGCGAGCTCAACCCTCCCTCCCAGCCTGTCGCTTGTCAATCACAGAAACCACGCCCACATGTCCATTCGAACAACCAATCACAAACCTCGGCACATTCATTGGCAAGGTCAAGCGCTCACGCACTCTATTTATGCCTCGTCTGCAACCTAATTAAAGAGCGCCCGCGGGGGCCGGGCTGTGGCCGCTACGTTTCCCATTCACTTTCTCTCGCCGTTCTGTCGGCGGTAATTACGAAAAGAACCCAGCGACTCCCTGAGCCAAGAGCCTTCTCTCTGAAAGGATTCACAGAGGGAATATCAAACGCTCATAAGTACGGCGGGTCTGTTTAAATTATGAAAGGGGGGGAAACGGGACTTAAATCCACACCCTGGAGGGGCGCAAAACGTGTCCAACGGAAATGGCGCTCAACTGTAACCGGTTGTCCCGGTGACGGTCGTCGCTTCACGAGCACTATTGGACAGCCTGGCTCTATGCAAAACGACTCGCGCGGTGATTTGCATAAAGGTGTGGAGGGATCGACTGGAGGCTGCTGCTGAAGTGGGCCTCGCGACGGGCCCTCGCCTGGAGTCAAACGGCACAGTCCCGGTCGGGTCCTGGAACATCTGCGCTTGTTTCGTCCGCGGGACAGAAACTCTGAGGGGGCTGGGGAAGCACGCAATCTCCCCCAGAGGATGAGAGAGTCCTTAAAAGGGGGTTTTCGGTGATGGGAAACACATTGCCTCGCACGGGGAGAGCGCGCAGGGGGGCTAAGGAGGAGGAAGTGGGCCCCCAAAGAGCAGCCGGCGCTGGTCCTATAGGCACTGATCTGAGACCCGGCGGGCTATAGGTTCAAATCCCAGCTGGGAGCCAGCTGTCATGCTCAGCCTTGCTCAAAAAATAGCACCGGATAAACACCTTGAGAGAAAAATGTGTCAGCAAAAAGAAGAAGAAGAAAAAATAAGTATGATGTGTCCAACAGCTAGAATGTTAGAGCTATTTATAAATGGCGCCCGAGGCCAGAGAAGTCACATAATCACTTCAGTTTAAGATGGCCTGGTTATTCATCCAATAGCAGTGCAGCTGGAATGCAAGTCTAGGTTTTGAGTCACCTTTCCTTCTCAGACCTTCTTCAAAAAAAAAAAAAAACCTAACAACTGATGGCTGGCAAATAAATAAATATGGATGCAGTACAAAGTGAACCCCCTGAACTTCCTGCGCTGTATTTGAGGGACGAGATGGGAGGCAGGCTGCGGGCCGTCGCTGTGTCACGGACGAGGAGTCAGCCCTGACAGCGAGACTCCAAGCGCTCAGCGCGTAACGCAACCTCCACCAGCGCCCGACACGGACGGCTATTTTTAAACGCTGCCCTCCGCACACCAACGGGACGACCGGGAATCCCCATCACACCTCCTATCACGGGCCGGGCCAAGAGCCGAAAACACCTGGAGCGGTCCCCGCTCCTCCTCTCCTTTTCCAGATGGGAGGATATTTATTTATTTTCCACGGGAACTAATAACGGCAGCTTCGGTCAACAAAGACATTCCTTCATACCGGGACCTCCTGCTGAGGTGTGCCAAGGCCAAGGGGGGAAAATACGGAGAGAAAAAAACGCTTACCATGCACGTGGGCCCATAAACAAGACAAGAACAGTTGAGTAAGGAAGAATAACAAGGTGGAGGGAGAGAGAGAGAGAGAGAGTGAGAGAGAGAGAGAGAGAGAGAGAAAGAGAGAGAAAGAGAGAGAGAAAGAGAGAGAGAGAGAGAGAGAGAGAGAGAATGAGAGAATGAGAGAAAGAGAGAAGAGAGAGAGAGAAATAGTGTGAGAGAGAGAATGAGAGAGAAATAGAGAATGAGAGAGAGAGAGAGACAGAGAGAGAGGGCCTTTGTATCTGTGTAGCAGTAGGATATGTAGTTAAGGTCATTTAGCAGTCTGTGCACACAGGACGAGAGACCAGTTTGGGCACACAGAGGGGACGTGAGCTAGACAAACTGCATCCTGTATCTGGTGGAGAGGCAGAAAAACAAGTCTAAAGTAAAATTCTAAAGTGTACTGCAGGTAGGAGATGCTGCTGAAGCACTGTGGGGAGGTGCAAGGAAAGCACTTTTGTTTGGGGGGAATGGGGAAGTGCGTCAACATTCGATTCATCCCCATCTCACAAAGCCATCATCATTAGGATGTTAGTTCCTTTCTACATCGGAGGGTCGTGGGTACAAGGGTTCACCTGACTTGGACTGACCCGATTGGCATTGCATATTCCCGTTCACCTGCTCTGACAGCATGAAAACGGTTGTTTGTTTAATTACACAATGCATAGCCCAATGACAAAGGGCAACATGATTTGTATTGATCAGAGCACAATCTAATTTCAGTCAAATAAGGTCAACTTAACTGCGACCCTAACCGTGACCATTACGGATGCAAACACGGTTAAGTGTGACTCAGGAATCAATGATAGGACCCAAGTGAAAGGCAAAAGACCTTATTATTATTGATCGGTGGAACGCCTTCAGCTGTGAACACCAGAGGATGGGAAGCCATCAGCTCATTGAGAAGATCAGGACAACATGGCTGCACCACAGCAGACTTCAAACACCTCTTCATTCACACACAGACACAGACACACACACACACACAGACACACAGACACACAGACTTCCTCATCCTGGCCCCTCTAGTACAGTTAGTTTACCACCTTCACACACACACACACACACACACACACACACACACACACACACACACACACACACCCTGGCCTCTATGACCTGTTATGGTTAGCTTATTCTGTTCACACACCCCAATCCTGGCCTCTATTGTGGTTTGTTGATCTCGTTCGCGCACGCACGCACGCACGCTAGGTGAGTTTATTGTGTTCACACAGTGCCACGTGGGAACGTATTGAACAGCAGGAGAGCTGACTGCGTTCTGCACACCTTTCTCTCAGCACAGTGGGCCCGGGGGGGTCAGTCTCCTCTCCGCACACATGGTGGGAATTAGGGAGCACGCAGAGGCAGGAATTTTCTCACGGTTACGCAAGAGTTAAAGCGACCCCCTTTCCTCTCGCGCGCGGACGTCTGGAGAGCAGCCCGCTCCTGCCAAAGCCAATGGGACCTTTGTACGCTCACCCATATCTTGACAGCATGGAGAGAGAGAGAGAATTACGACACAGAGCGAGAGAGAGAGGCTCCCATTGTACAGCGGTGTGATCCGTTTCAGGTTTACGGCCTGCAGCGGGGCGCAACATAAATTCCAACGCATTGACGAAACACATGTGGCTGCTGTACATGTGTGAATATTCTATGGATATCTAACCTAGGCTATAAATGGACTCAGAAACCATGGTCACAGGCAGCGTCTATGCAGCGTCGGTGGGGGTTGTGTACTGGAGTTGAGTAGCTGGTAAAACCTGGAGTGATTTTGACTGCTGTGGAACAGGATTCTCATATACCACTGCAAAAAATATATATATATCCACACCAATACAAACACACACACACGCACACACAGGCACAGAGACACAGAGACACAGAGGCACAGAGGCACAGAGGCACAGAGGCACAGAGGCACAGACACACAGAGGCACAGACACACAGAGGCACAGACACACAGACACACAGACACACAGACACACAGACACAGACACACACACTTCCTCATCCTGGCCCCTCTAGTACAGTTAGTTTACCACCTTCACACACACACACACACACACACACACACACACACACACACACACACACACACCTGGCCTCTATGACCTGTTATGGTTAGCTTATTCTGTTCACACACCCCAATCCTGGCCTCTATTGTGGTTTGTTGATCTCGTTCGCGCACGCACACACACGCACGCTAGGTGAGTTTATTGTGTTCACACAGTGCCACGTGGGAACGTATTGAACAGCAGGAGAGCTGACTGCGTTCTGCACACCTTTCTCTCAGCACAGTGGGCCCGGGGGGGTCAGTCTCCTCTCCGCACACATGGTGGGAATTAGGGAGCACGCAGAGGCAGGAATTTTCTCACGGTTACGCAAGAGTTAAAGCGACCCCCTTTCCTCTCGCGCGGGGACGTCTGGAGAGCAGCCCGCTCCTGCCAAAGCCAATGGGACCTTTGTACGCTCACCCATATCTTGACAGCATGGAGAGGGAGAGAGAATTACGACACAGAGCGAGAGAGAGAGGCTCCCATTGTACAGCGGTGTGATCCGTTTCAGGTTTACGGCCTGCAGCGGGGCGCAACATAAATTCCAACGCATTGACGAAACGCATGTGGCTGCTGTACATGTGTGAATATTCTATGGATATCTAACCTAGGCTATAAATGGACTCAGAAACCATGGTCACAGGCAGCGTCTATGCAGCGTCGGGGGGGGGTTGTGTACTGGAGTTGAGTAGCTGGTAAAACCTGGAGTGATTTTGACTGCTGTGGAACAGGATTCTCATATACCACTGCAAAAAATATATATATATCCACACCAATACAAACACACACACACGCACACACACACGCACACACACACACACAGAGGCACAGAGACACAGACACACAGAGACACAGACACACAGAGGCACAGAGGCACAGACACACAGAGGCACAGACACACAGAGGCACAGACACACAGACACACAGAGACACAGAGACACAGAGACACAGAGACACAGAGGCACAGACACAGAGACACAGAGGCACAGAGACACGCGCAAGTCAAATTTGCTTGAAGTTGAGGTGCCCATGCCCCCAGGCTGGTCTCTGTGTGCAGTAATACTTGGTGCAGCGATCATGAGGGGTGTCGCAGTGGAGTGGGGGAGGGCCCTGCGTTTCAGCCCGGCCGTATCCATTACACGGGCCCACATACTCCCAGCATTCATTACGCCAGCCATCCAGCGTGCTCTTTGTTCTGCACGCGGGAATCAGACACAAAAGGCCTCTTTCATCTGACGTACGGGCGCTCCGGCATCACGTCTCGTGGCTATTTTAGGACCTCCGCATTTTAAACTCTGGCGTAATCTCAGGATGCACACTAGCCTTAACCTCATGGCGTGTACTTGGGACGCCCACACCAATGGCCCAGGAGTGGAAGTGCAGGCAGGTTTACACTTACAGGGAAAGAAAGAAAAAAAAACCTGTCTGCAGAACTCACAGAAATTAGAACAGCAGCTGTTAACCTGTCCTTTGGGAGTGGCTGAGGCACAAGCACACACAAGAGCACGCACAAGAGCACGCACACACACATACACACACACACACACACACACACACACACACACACACACACACACACACAGACACACACGCACTCACGCACGCACACACACACACACACACACACACACACACACACACACACACACACACACACACACACACACACACACACACACACAACACACACACACACACACACACACACACACACACACACACACACACACACACACACACACACGCAGACACACAAGCAGACGCGCACACACACACACACACACAAGAGCACGCGCGCACACACACACACACACACACGCGAGTACTCACGCACGCACACACACACACACACACACACACACACACACACACAAGCAAGCACACACACACACACACACAGCGGGTCAGTGGGGAGCTGGCCAAGGCCTTTCTCAGTCCTGTGCATTCAGTTTATATCTCACAGTCGAGATGCAAAATTTCAATTCATCACAGCGCTGCAGACTGCTGAAGGTTGAGTTAAATGTAGCCACAGCTGACGCAAGCGCCACCCAACGACTACATTGTGGGAGTATCGTCCGTAAAGAGCCCCAGTGGTGTGAGCCAGCTCATTATGCAGCCTCGGCGGTGTCAAGGAGGACACTGGGACGACCTGAGGACAGCGACTCCCGCCCAAGGTTGCTCCCTACCACAGAGGGTCTCATACACCTCCTCCTTTCACACAACAGAGAGGTCAAGGGGTCACGGCGACGGTCTCCATAACAACCGGGCAGACAACCGCTCAATTAATATGTATAATCACGACCCTGTCGCGTTTCACCCGCTGTCATCCTTTCGTAGGACGGCGACTGCAATAATCGTGTTCACATTTCTCTGGTGGGGCTGTGGTAATAAAGCGGTTGGCTCAAACGGAGATGGTCATCAGTTTGTGTCCCCAGCAGAGCCACGATTGGGATGGTTTCACGCTGAGGAACAGAGGCATGGGAAAAGGGAGACTGACCCTAGACCTGTGAAGAACAGAGCCACAGCAACAGCACGCAGTGACTAACAGGGCAGTAGGATTAACCTGAAGACTGACCCTAGACCTGTGAAGAACAGAGCCATAGGAATAACCTGGGAAACTGACCTTAGACCTGTGAAGAACAGAGCCATGGTAATAACCTGGGAGACTGACCTTAGACCTGTGAGAGAACCACAGCAACCGCACACAGTGAAGAACAGGGCCGTAGGATTAACCTGGGAGACTGACCACTGACCCTAGACCTGTGAAGAACAGAGCTATGGGAATGAAAAGGGAAACCCCCCACTCCTTTGTCTGGAACAGGGGTTTGTAATAAACCAGAATTAACCGAGATTAAATCTGTCCACTGAGTAACTACAGTGTGAGTCAGTGTGTGAGAAAGAGCTGTGTCACTCTGATAAGGTGGTCCACCACCGATGACTAGACCCCCTGAGTCGCCCACGGACCTCAGCCTTCAGTCACACGGCCAGCACAGACCTGCGGACCTGAGCTCCTGTCACAACAGACCGGTGAGTCACAGAGACCCTGGGCCCGAGTCGAGACTTCGCTCTCGCTCTGACGACGGTGGGGACCCGCTCAGCGATAACGGGAGTGAAACAGACCACGTGCGCGACTGCCTCTCGAGAGAAAGCGGCGTGTTGTGACTGAGTCACCATCACGGGCTGATCACAGCTCAAAATTACCCTGCACTTACAAAAAAAAACTAAAAGCATTACGCATCAACTCCTTGCACCATAAATAGTCATTTGGACATTATGGTTGTGTCTTTTAAGGGCATGGAAAACTCAGGAGCCAAATGAAAAAAGGGGCACCGAAAAGTAGCCAAGTTTCCAAGTAGCATTTCTCTTGGCATTTCTCTTGGCATTTCATACGTGGTGATTATCCAATATGGTGCTCTTGGGTTACGCAAGAACATACGTAACGGAGCCTGACCAGACGGCTGTGCAATGTTGTTACAAGTACAGCCAACCACGGATGGAATGATTGTTTTTTTTTATAACCACAATATTCCGCTTTTTTGTTGTTGTTTGTTGCAGAATTCCGTGACTGCTGCGATTTGGAACGCTGGCCTGATCAGCAGCCGTGTCAGTGTAAATTACAGCTTTGCATCGCAATGTTATGCTCGTGTAACTATTTTTCTTTTGGCCATGACTGTGTTCTAAAAACACAAGTCTGATGATTTCCCACACTCAAAGTACGTTGACTTACCCTCGTGAGAATATATACAGTGTATAAATATACTGTATATATATGTATATATATATATATTGGTGCATCAAAAATATTCTAACTAATATTCCATGACATAGACAAGTCCAGAGGAACTGAGAACCTAGCCTAAACATTCTAATGTGGGGCTTGTGTCCATAATAAAACCCAATACACTGATATTCGTAGCTGAACAATTTCAGTTTTTTTCTTTTTTTAAACTTAAGACTAATTTATAAAATTAGTAAGGAAGTGGTCCTAATACCAACAAAGAGCACTTTTAACTTGTTCAACCACATTTTCACAGACTGATATCAGGACACTGATATCGTCCATTATTCAGGTGAAACCCAGCAGCAGCAGCAGCAGCAGCAGCAGCAGCGTAGAGAACCTGAAGGCACAGCATGTGTCCGGGAGCAGAGAGAGGGCGGACAGCTGGGACGAGGGGGGGGGTGGAGGGTGGTTCGCCGAAAGGCGCTACTAAACGTGCCCAAACTAGGGAGAGGCACAAGAGCCGAGAGCCCACCGCCGACTCGATACTCCGACCATCGACGCTCGCACTCCACACACTTTTCACACGTTTCCCCTGTGAACCAGAGAGCACGTTTAGCCTTCAGAAGGTGACTGTGTGAAAGCAAGTCTTGCTTGGAGACAAAACAAGGCAGAGAGGCCTCTATGACCTTTTTAATGAGGGTGTACATTTTTCTACTGCAAATACGCCACCGTTTCTGTGCTTCTCATAATACCTTGGGCAAAGCAAAGCAAACACAGATAAACTCTCAATATCCATGGTGTGTTGGCACACATCGGACATGGGCTTCTGTAACGGAATTATGTCCACAGACATAGCGGAGAGGGATATTACTTTCCCTGACGCATTTCGTTTTCTGCACACCGAATTTAGACAGAGAAATTGTAATTGAATTATTACTTTTTTTTCATATTCCGCTGGTAAAATAAACACCTCATCTTTATTGATTCGCGGGGGAAACGGTGGCGAATAAAACGCAGTTCCCGTTTTCCAGGCGGACACCCTACTCCCAAGTTAGCCACATGAGGAATTGTTCAGAAACTTGGCTCTCCAGGACCAGAAAAGAAAGGGGGAAAAAAAGCCTAGAATGACTTAGAAAATTTTCCAAATACAAACTTGAAACATTACATCAACAGCGACACTGTTCAGAGTGCGTCAGATCTATTTAAAATGGCCTTTCCTCTCTCGCCATTTTAGGCCTCAAGTCCCCGGCGTTCAGCAGCTTTCCAAATTCTGCTCCACCTCTTCCCTAAAGCCAACAGTCCACACTAAACCAGGAGCACGTATCCATCTCACTGTTGGGGGGACGACACAAGAATTTAAAAAAGAAACCTCTCACACACTCCTCTCCTCGTGTTCTGCGGCTTCATTTAGACACAAACAAACAGGACAATATGGGAGAGTGACTGACACGGGTCTGATTAAAGTGAACCCTCGTCAGGGATTACACTTGATCCTTAACCCTCCCCTCTAATCATACTTCTCCGTCCCTGTCAGGGATGATTGCTGTTCTTCAACCTGACGAGGGGCTATCCCGCCCGCAGACCCAGAGGGAGCACGGGGGCTCGCTCACACAGCCGGGCGCCTTTCGCTTGGACCCGGGACCAGGAGCAAAACAAAGAGCTATGACCCTTCCCAGGGTGCAGTGCGGCTACGGGCGAGGCATCACCGGGCACTGTTGACAGAAAGACGCTGCGAGTGGAAAATACCAGTAGTGTTCAAGGTGAGGCGCATTCCGCCTACGCTCTTCCAGTCCGGACAGGTGAGAGAAATCCCAGGAATCCGTGACTCCCTTTTTTCACTCTCTCTCTCTCCCTCCCTCCCTCCCTGACCCCTCCACCCCTCTTTCCATAGATACAGCGAGGGGGATATCGATTCTTGCGAAAACGGTTGGCTGATAAGGAGGGCAAAGTCCCTCCGTGTCGATGCACACCACCACTCAGGGAGCTTAATCCGCCGGTGAGAGGAAGAGGCTTACAGCTCAAGTGCTCTTCTGGAACGACGCGCCCTCGCACACTAGCACCGCGGCCAAACATCTGGCCCATAGCTTGCACTTTCACTTTACGTTTTTATACTCCGTCAGACTGTTTCACACAAATCATTCTGAAGTGCATTAGGTCTGCTTCTGGCACACAATGCCGTTTGCCTTCCTTTAATGTGACAAAAGGAAAAAAACAATCTATCAAACCCCTGCTCGCTTGTTCAAGCCCCAAACCACCTCGGTCCCTTAGTCACAGAAGCACTTTTATATACATTCTAGGCATTTCCAAATTTGCTCTTTAAAATCTGTTGACTTAACAAGCCCCGGGTGCCCCCCCCACTTAACTGGCCCTCCGTGCTAGGGAGCACGCTGGGATCGGTATGCTTTTCCTGGAAGCGACAAGATTGTACACAGTTTCTCTCAACAGCGTCATCGGCAGGTGTTGAGAAGATCTCGCTGGTCAGGCTCATATCCTTACAGTGCTGAACCTAACCAGGTCGATACTCGTGTGGGAGAGGTCTGCCCGACTTCCACTGATGTTCTTCTGCCAATAAGCCAAAGGTGAAGTTACTTCTGACAAATCATGACTTTGTGTAGGTGGGGGCTCCACGTTCAGGTCGCAATTCACGCCAACTCAACCTACACACAACATAACACTGGCTAAAACTTGCTAGATCGGATTGCAGGAAACCAGTCTCGCAAATGAACTTCCCTTTGCCGTCTGGTGTCGAGACTAGGGCTGTGTTCAAAACCGTTCACTCGTTCACTCATTCCCTATTCCCTATATAGTGTATATATTTGTAGGGTACATTCGCTGTTCACTAGGAATCGCTGTGAATTGTGGGTATTTTATAGTGCACTATCACATATCACATAGTGAACGAAATTAACCGTTGAGAATTCGAACACCACTACAAAATGGCGAACACACTATATAGTGCACTATTTAGGGAATAGGGAACGGTTTCGAACACAGCCTAGGTGTTGAGTAGCCGAGTTACGCTCCGTATACAATCCATCCAATCCATGCATTACGCAAGTGGACGTGTTTGATTTGCAATTGCAAGAGCCTACATATTTCAACATTTCCATGAGATCACGCACACCGTTTACAGACATGTAAGAGCCTACATATTTCTTTAGAGGTTCTGCATGATGCTTTAGACGTTACATTCGCACCCCGCACATTGCACCTTACTTTGCTCAGTGCAATGCAAAGATGGCACACAGCTACACAAATGTGAAAATATTTGCCTGACAAGGTGACGGAGCGGCCACCCTCTTTACCCAACGTCCAGGGCAAGCACCTGCTGGGGAAACTCTGGATTAGCGCTTCCGCAGGCCTGTGCTGTGCCAGAGCGTACCATAATTTCCTAGAGAGAAATGAAACGCTCTAGCAATAACAATACCATTTCCAGGCGCAATCAGCGCTAGCAAGAAAAAGGAGGACATTTGGGATGCTGAGCGCGTTCGCTGAAAAATACAGAACCCCCCCCAAGGTAATTCACTCCACCGATTTGAACAGGGGCTTGAAGATGGGAATCCGTCTGGACTGCGTAGTCATTACACTCAGTCCATGTTTTCCGCCTAAGAAATTAATCAGTGTATGCGATTATTGTTCAGTAAAGATCTGACCCTGAATCAGCGTTTTTGTTCTACTTGAGTGCCTCACTGAACAGTGCTCCCTTTGAATACTCCGTTGCAGAAATTCCCCCAACATTCACACTTGGGGGCTTAAGGAATCTGGGCATCTCCCGTCCAGCACAGTTCCTTAATTACACCATGAAGAGACCAGAGCACTTCCTCCACAGAGCTGCCTGCTCAATGGAAAGCCCCCCTATAGCCCCTCCAGCGCTGGCATTAGCCGCCCCCCTAAGAGCGGAGGGGCGAGACAGAAGATGGCATGTCTGCATATCGCCGATGTGTTTATTGAGGTGAAACGAATGGGCAAGTGACACAGACAAAACAGCCTGCAGCAGTGTGGGAGGGTTCGGAGGGCTGAAGAGGTCTTAGAGCAGCGACCGAGGAGCTATGGCCGACTGAGCCTGTAGAGAGCAGTGGGTGAAGACGAGGTCAGCATCGTGCCGGTACGGCAACGAGGTCACGCGCGCGCCTTCAGCCAATCTCCGCTCCGCTCTAATTACAACGATGGGCCAAGCCACTGTAAACGCAGTGCTCGCCGTTGAACAAATATTATTGTCATTAAATTTGGGAAATCAAAGAGATGAGGACTCATTTTGAGTTTGTCACACAGCAACTTAAGCGCTCCCAGAAGCAGATAGCCAAACCCCAAAGCCACACCCCACAGAAAAAAATTAATAGATTTCTTCAATCTTTTTCGCTCCATGTCGCTCCAATCTTGTTCAATCTTTGCCTGCAGTTACGTGATGACTGATGGAGCCGCAAGAGTGAAACCTCTGACGAATCAAAAGTACATCTTTCCTTTCAGCTTCGCTATGACAAGAGGAATTTGAACCAGCCACAGCATTTTTATTTTATCATCTTTTATTTTTGAAACCTCACGAACAAAGCAAACTCAGATAAGGAATGTCGAGGACAAGCCGTGGGCCACCAGCGCTTCCTGTGTTTTCCTTTCTGTGCCCTCCTGGTCACTCTGTGTGTACGCGCTGGGAAATGGAGAAGGGGAGCTCTGGCGATGATGTCTATCCCAGCTGGCCGAGGGAGTCATCGCCAGGGGAGGTCAAATCGGTCAGGCTGGGACGGATCAGCTCGGAGGAGGAGCAACTGAGGGCTTCACAACAGTACCTACTGGGGTCTGCTCTCCAGAACCAGTCCTACAGAGGTCCACATAATCACCGTTGCTGAACTCCTCAGGACCGCGCCCACTTGGCCCAAAAGAACCACTCCGAATGAGCTCTTCGGAACTGCTCCCACTGGCGAACCAGTAAGCCACTCAGCTGTTCAGAACCATAGGCTACTTCTGAGCTGGGTTAAACAGCAGTTTCCCCCATTTAGCCTCTGCGGCACCAGTTAAGAGTCAACTCTGTGCCCTGCATCCATCACTACCCCCCCACCCCCACCCTGCCAGACACTATTCCCAGACATCCAACACTACAGCTGGAATTTCATTGTCCAATTTCCCGCCATGTGGAATTTTGACCTCTGACCCTTGGCTTTCCGGGGGTACAAAAAAAAAAATAAAAAAATATAACAATATTCATGCCAAGACCAGCAGGGTGTTGGGGGTAGTGTAGTCATTATACTAGGGCAGCATGTAGTATAATGGTTAGGGAACTGGACTAGTAACTAGTAAGAGGTTGCTGGTTCAATTCCCAGGTGGGACACATCTGCCGTTGTACCCTTGAGCAAGGTACTTAACCTGAATTGCTTCAGTAAAAAAAAAATATATCCAGCTGTATAAATGGATTGTATGTTAAGAAATGTGAACTGTGTAAGTCGCTCTGGATAAGAGCGTCTGCTAAATGCCTAAAATGTAAATGTAGTCAACATCATTGTATTAAAATACAATGCACTGTTCCTTCTAAAAAAATGCTTTATTAACAGCCATTTTTTAAAATTAATAGTTAATTATTATTTTGAAAAATATCACAGGCAGAACATCTTGAACTTTCTGTTGGGTACATGTGTTCAGTCTCATGACACTTAAAAACATGTGTTTTTTTCCTTATGAACATTTTTATGTACATGCATGCACGCGCAACTACCACCACGCCACCCCTTGTTAACACACAACTCCACTGTCGGTTGGCAGCTGTCAATGTTTCCCAGATAACAGTAAATGGGAGGGTGCTTGAAGTTTTCATTTCTTGGCCAACACAGTAATCACAAGACAACACATGTATGCGTCATCTGAGGGAGACGTGTGTTGCCTGTGGGTGTGACAGTCACCTGATCCAGCCAGCTTTGCCCTCTCTTCCACACCCAGGTAAAATTCCAGTATATTCCACTCGTTATGGCTACAGAGCCCTTCCAACAAGGTGTGTAAATAAGACATGAATAACACCCCGGCCGTTTCACAAATACCACGTGCCGTACAGTAACTACCCTTGACCCCAAGGTGTAGATGTATGCATTCTAGTCAGGCGTTCACTCATCGGGAACATTGCAATAGCTTAACAAATGTCTCTATGCGCAATACATTCGTCACCGCCTTCCACCTCTTGCTTGGTAGCGTGGCTTTGAAACACGCGACCGCGTTTTCCCGTAATTGTTGGCATGCAGAGCTCGACCAAATGAGTGATGCCACCATCTGCCTAAAGCCAACAGCACCTTTGAGGACACGGCGCTGAAAGAGCCACCTGGCAGTTGTCTGATATCGATTCATTACAGTTTAAGCTGCTTAGCGGCTCTCTTTAAAGGCAGGGCTCAGACTCAGGCCCTCAGCCAGCCGCACGAAATCTGCTCTGAAACGTGGGACTGTGCCGCACCATTGCACAATACCCCATCACCTTGTGTGCAGGGGAGGGGGGGTAATTTACATATGATCAGGGGGTATTGCAAACTCCCCACAGTCTCTCAAAAGTGGCTTACATTTTGGAGGACCTCCTTCTTGACGTATTAAAACACAGGGCCCACATGCATTTCAAATGCAACCCATTTATTATAGCTGCTCGCGCACATGCGTTCCATCGCAGGTTTCAGGACAAAAAGGCATTTTGTTTTAAAAGCACAGTTTAAAAAGTCTGGCAGTTTTATCGTCATCCTTTCAGCGGCATGTGTCTCTCCAGGCATCCTCCCAAATTCCGGGCCTTAGGGCTGCGTGTTTGTGTGGGAGGTCGCCGTGGTCGCCTCTATTTCGGTCCTCGGGGGGGCAGGCAGGACAGGGAGCCGGCAGGGAGTCTGCGTTTGCGTTCGCTCCGGAGGGGCGGCCCGCCACAGCTGCCGCCAAAGGTCAGCGAGACGCAACAAGAGCAGGGTTCTATTAATGACGGAGCCCAGGCGTGGGGAGAGCCGGGTTGGGCACCGGTGCAGCCCCTCAACCCCACCCCCATCGGGGTGGGGGTCCCACACGACACCAGCCCAGCTCGGGTTTCAAGCCCACGCTGGTTTAAGAGAGCCAGATGAGGAACAATGTGGGCCTCTTTGATGAGACCCGTTCCGTTCCGGAGTAACAAAGCCTGCGTAAAACAACACCGCTCATCCATCTGCGGCGGAGGAGAAAACACCAACTGGAGCTCACCCAGGGTGTAAGCGACCACCTTAGGGCTTTGGAACGGCGTCAGTTCTCACGCTCTGGGGACTGGCAGGACTCACCGGAGCAACCGCTAATCTTGTGCCAAAAGCTGTCCCTCTACTGCTCAACTCCCTTTTGGCCAGGACTACCAGTCGAGGCTAATTACAGTCAATTGATTACAAATTATAGCGGCTTTGCGTCACGGACGAAAAACCAAGACCAAGATAGCCAGTCAGCCAAAAAAGGTTCCACAAGTATAACAGTCACAATACTGGAAGTAAATTATAGGCCAAAACTAAAACAAATCCAGGAAGCCTACCAGGAAGCCGGGTCTGGCGAGCAAGACTCATTTGTGGACGGTGTAGGCCTTCTCGTTTCCAAACCCTGATCTGTATAACAGACCGCTCAGCCCTTTCGCAGGAGAGGAAGCGCTCCGTCTGCATCTGTTCATGTGAGCGCGGACAAGTTTTCCTGCACTAACGGGGGGGAAAACAACACCTGTGTAACCGTGACTGACATTCAGCGACACAGCAGGACCACGAGCCACGAACCCACAGCCTGCCTGTCCACCAGAAACAGCCTCTCGCCATCCCCCGCACCGTAAAAAAAACAGCAGGCATCCATTTTCAGCTCCGACGACCACTGACAATGACCAGGGGAGCATCTCTACATCCGACACCTTCTCTTAGACACATTAAAACATACATGCTGTACTGGTTGCCGTGTTGTTTATGGCTGAGAGGCCATCGTTCCCTCAACTCCAGGGATCAGTATCCACCTCCAGAGCTCCAGACCTGCATTAGTAGCCAAATTCCTGTTAACCATTCACTTTGGTTCTGTGTGGCTCAGTAGGTAGAGCATGGCGTTGGCAACGCTTAGGTTGTGGGTTCATTTCCCATTGGGACCACATATACTGAAAAATTATTCATTCATTACTGTAAGTCGCTTTGGATAAAAGCGTCTGCTAAATGGCATATATTATTATTATTATCATATATTACTTTGTAGCTGTTTTGGTTCTCCCAGTTTTGCACATTGTTAGCATCAAAATGTCATTTTTACAATCGGCTCGACTGTGTCGTACTCAGAAGACCCATCAAATCGCTTCCCCCTCAGACGCCCCCAACAGACTGAAATAGCCTTAATAGAAAGCCATGCATGTGACGTGCCAAATGTACACTTTTCCAACGTGAGCAGCAAGACTGACGAGGGGCGGTTTCATCCACACTCAACCCAAACCATCAACCAAACGTTGACCGTTAAAGCCGTCCAAAAACAACGCGAGCGGTTTTCTGATTCCTCCAGATTTTGAGAAGATTGCTAAGGACGTTCGGTGCAAGTGCATCTGCACTCCACACTAAAAAAAATTTAAGTGCTTCTCTTTTGCCTCAGAGTCAATAGGAATTTCCTGAAAAGTAATCTTGCCTTTCCAGAGGCCTGGCAGTTGCCCCAGGAGGAGAGGGAGTGTGAGGGAGTGTGAGAGAGTGTGTGAGTGTGTGAGAGTGTGTGAGAGTGTGTGAGAGAGTGTGTGAGAGTGTGTGAGGTGTGAGAGTGTAAGACAGTGTAAGACAGTGTAAGACAGTGTAAGACAGTGTAAGACAGTGTAAGACAGTGTAAGACAGTGTAAGACAGTGTAAGACAGTGTAAGACAAGATAGTAAAAAGAAGCAGAGGATGAAGCCAGATGGAACCCCATTTCCAGTTCCAGATTTGAGTTCCTACCCCACCCCATCACTCATTTCTCATCAGTACTCAGTAAGTCATACCAGGGAAGACTATTCAAAGACTTGGGTGCAGCATTTTGGGGAAACTAAGTGAAATCTTCTGGGTACAGATTTTTAATTTAACAACAACAACAACAACAACAAAAAGTCATTTCGATACCCAATAGAGGTATAAGGTTCATTCTTGTGGCAAACTGTATCAACTGACCCCGTAGACATCCACCACCACACACACGAGCATTCCCTACTTCCAGTTCCCCTTTCTGCATTGTGAGAAAAAAAAATGAGTTACTGTGAACACGCACTTACCCCCCATGCATCCTGGTACTTAAAGAGTGACCGGATGCTGACCGGACATTTTTGCAAAAGGTCCGTTTTGCAAAGACTGCTTCCCAAACATATTCTGTGCGTGACTGAAACTTGTTTCACAAGACTGTCATTAAAAATAGCTGCCCCATCAAAACCTAAATGGTTCAGGCAGCCCAGTGGGCAACCAAACGACTGCAGACAGGGCCAGGGGCGGAAGGGAAGGTTCTCCCAAAATGTTTTGCAGTAACCCTCCCCCTCCACCATAGGTAGCATCAGCCCAGCGCAAACATCTGTGTCCACCAATTACAAGGGAAAGTTTCACCAAAGCCTTAATGAGTCTTGGCCCCGAAAGGGTAAATACTGCACACCAAGCACATATTTGCTCTCAAACCTAAGAGGATTGTCAGAGCCATATGGTGCCCAGACAGTTGTCGCGGTTTCCATCTCCTCCGTTGTCTTTTGAACCATATCGCAAACAACAAGGTAGCCTAATTACCAGGTATGTATACATGTAGATAGCGAATGTCAGGCTACATGGCGTTGCGTGTCTGTTGTCGTAGGGAGCTTGCTGACGATCGAGTGATCGAGTGGACAAACCCACAATTCCCACGTACTGCACGCTCTCTCTCGACAGGGGACAGGCTGACATTTTCACTCAAAACATAAACAAAGCTGCCTGCCCTGGAAGCATCAACGTGGTTCTCCTCATAATCCAAACACACAAGATTTTAGATCCTCTGATTTATTACTTTTCCCCACCCCCAAGTCTCAACTTCAAGGTGCTAGAATCTTCTAGAATCTTCAACTGCTTTTGACTGAGCTATTAGTGTTTAGCGGGATGTTTCAGCTGTGGATGCCATGCAGCTTCGGTGAAATCTGGAATGGCAAGTGACTGTAAAATTCTTACCTCTCTCCCTTTCTCTCTCTGTCTGTGTGTCTATGGCAAGCGCAGTGTTTTTTATTCCCATGAACATGGAAGATAGTAAGCAAACTCTGGCACAGATATTCAGGCATGTTCACACAGGTGCAAGTCTTGCAATTGTTTTCAACAGCTGGGTGTAACATGCAGGGACAACCTGTATACACCTTTACATACACGCTTTCTTTTTTTTGCGCTATTATAGTGATAAAATGCTGTGTGAGCAACCATCGCAAAGGACCTGGCATCAGCAACATTAGTTCAAACAGCTATTTGGAAAAAAAACGATTAAGACAGCGTCTGAAATGTACCAATTAATCCCATACGGGAATATTAAACTATGCCTGAGGGGAAACATGCAGAAGTGTGGACTGAAAACACATTCACATTTAGAAATGTTACAAAACCCCATTTTTACCCATGCATTATAAATGCATTAAGATTAAACACTGACTCGTCATAAAGTCAGGAAAAGGTCAGGAAAAAAACTCAATGCCCTTGTTTCTTTGTATGTGCCCAACAACATACACGTCCGTTGTTACAAAATGTAGCTTCGCACAACAGTGTGACAAATTGAATTTTGTTTACACGATAAAACAGTTACTTAAATCTCCATTGTCTCTCCAGGTGCTAAGCCCATTAGTCACTCGAAGAAGTTCGTTAGTCGCACAATCAGTAAATTGTTACGTTTTTTATGCACGCTGAAGTTGGTTGCTATGCTGATCCTCCATAGTGGACAAAACCCCTGACGTCAGAGTTCCCAGTGGCTCGTGCAATTATGGCGATACTGTTGTCGTTTAGAAAATATTTTTCCTGACAGCTGCACTTAAGCCCACTGCACGCGACGGGCCGGCGGGGATCCGCAAAGGACAACTTCTAAGACTAACGCAGTTTAGCGCAGATCTTGCGGCGGAACATGGGTCGGATGATATGCATTGTAGCTATTAAACACGGCGACGAGCTTTCTAATTATCGAAGTGTCGATGCCGAGCCTTTTACACCATTCGCATTGTAACTCATATCGCCCATGAAAACGAATTAGCCTAAATCTTAAAATATTGTAATCTATGGATTACCCAAACAAGTTAACACTGGTCTGCAACAGTCCACCATCGTCACTGTGACCCTCTCCCCTCCCTCATTTAGCGACGGATTATTTTAGTGCGGAGTCCTGGTCAAAAATCCGGTATATCCTCCCTAATTTTAAGGGGAAACACTGGATCCTATTTCCAGGGTGGAAAAAAACGGATCCAGCGCCATCGCTACGTCACATTACAACGGAAAAGTGCTAGATACAGATTATATCACGGCCAACTCGCTGCAAACATATCTGCCCGCTACGGGGAAAACGTTCAATGAGAATAAATTCAAAACAAAATCATGTTATGATGTTTATCTCGGCTAAGTCATTATCTTACGACACATGCCCGGTGCCGCCGGGCTAATATTTAGCAGGGCTAAATAGGGTGGAGACCTAGCAGTATACCGTTGTTCATTTTTGAGTACAATGACCTGAAGATGTGCAAACGGTATTAGCAACCCGTTTAGTCCGCGCAGTTCATGCCTACTATTTGTATTGAATTATATTAAGTATCCAATTGAACATACAAATATTAAAGAATATAAAACACAAGCGCGTACACGCCCATACTTTCCAAATTAGCGATTAAAACTAGCCTGCAGTATTGTGATAACGTAGCCTACCAACAGTGGGTAGCCTACAAATAGGCCAATTTGGTTTAGAGGAAACGTAGCGTTCAAACACCTTTGGGTTTTATAGTTATTTAACCCCAATTCGGTTTTTTCCCCACCCACCCGGTGACCCTCTGCAGGCCGGGAAATATCCGCGGCTTTTTCCTGCGTCGGTCTCACCGGCACGCGCCCCTCACGCGCTACGGAACGGAAAGGGACACACCGAGCAGCCCGCGCGGCAACACACCGCGGCGTATCCCTGCGTCTCGCGAGCTCGCCAACGGTCTCGGAACACCGCCGTTTTACGTGCACGCTTTACGCCGAAACACCTACTAATGTCCGCACGAGAAAACGTTCCGCTGCTTTTGAGCGAACACATTTTTATCGCCGCTGTAGAATTAAAAGAAACACTGTTTCCAAACCCCATTCAGTCTCGCCTTGTGTGTTCTCCCAAGCTTTTCCTTTTCGGGAAGGGATTGCGAGGAGCTCATGAACACCCGAGCCGAGGAATGACCCTAATGCAGTTTATTTTACGTCTTCCGACAAGATAAATGATCGCACAGTACCTTAATACAAACATTAAACCACACTATACAGAAAGGCGCCCTTATATTTTGTTTTACTTACAGCCAGAATCCTTCAGGTCTGATTTCTTAGGAATGCGCCTCCTCACTTCTGTTTCCTAGGGAAAACACAGCGGTGTTTTCAACAATAAAGAAAACGTTAACACAAATCCAGTTGTCCCGACGGGAATTCGATTAGGATATGTGTGTCGATGTCGACCGGGAACGGTTTTCACGCCTGGTGCCGACTTTGTAACTCTATTTTGAGAGTGACACATTGATTCACGTTCCCAGCTCCATGCTCTGAGTCACACTGGGAGCAGGGATTGCTGTGTGTTTTACTCGTCTCGTTTCCTGTCCTGCCCAAAAATCAGCCTCGACTAATCAAGCTCGCGAGCCTAATAAAATGACTCGCCGGCTGTCCCCCGCCGTCAGCCAATAATCGGGAGCACCCCAAAAACCGACCGAGCGTTCAGGCAACATAATTGGACACACGAACAGAACAAATATATACTATATTAATGCGTTCGTGCCCATTTTTATTTCGCTGTAATTTTCTTGTCAGGGAAGTCTCAATTTCTCTGGTCTCTTCACAGATATTATTTCAGGGAAGGAGGTTTTTTTGAATGCGTCTTTTCCAACACGGCATTCCAAGTAGGCGCATTAAAAATAATTTTGATTGTTACACAAATTTACACACTAAAAGGGAGCCAGGAAACGTGAGACCCTCGACTATAAAGACGGGGTTCATACGCCACGCACCTGTCCTTGCCCTCGTAAACGCTCTGTGCTCACCTAGCACATACGCCTGTCTAAAGCTGCAGCACTGAGTGCGTAACCATAGAAACCACAAACGCCTCCAGGACATCAACATAAGCATCTGTTTTTGAAGGAACTGAGATGTGCGGACGAAAGGGACGCATCGAATGTATGGTAAAAGCGTTGGATAGTGGTTGAAAAACAACCAGCCCCGTTTCCAAGACTGAATTACACCGCGTATTTAATATAGGCTACAACAATATTTTTAGTCCGGGAGCTGTCTCAGCTATGATTATGGACATAAGTGAGACACGGGTTTATGAACCATTTTCCCGATGTCCTGCTAAGTGTAATGTTACACCAGAGTGTGGGGGCTGTGGATAGTAGGGTGTTGCAGTGGGGTGAAACATGAGAACGGTGTGGAAATAGGGACAGTGGGGGTGTGGGTGCCATTGTGATTGTAGTCGGGCCTACTGCAGGACCCTGAACCAACCACATCAAACAGTAACGAAACACCCACAGCCAGGGGCTGAACCGTGGGCACCGTTCCATTCAGAGTTCAAAAGTCCCTTTGATTTTAATTACCTGCAAACCTTCCTTTCAATCAAGCAATTAATCTTTATTCCGTGTACCGCCATTCAGAAACAGGTTGTCATACAATGTTTCACGATGGACACTTTCCAGAAGAAAAAAAACAACCCATTTGGGTAAATGTTGGAAAACTTGGGAAGTTATGTGTGGGAAATGTTTGGATACGGAGAAGAATGGCACCTTTACACAGTAAGCATGAAGTGACGAGGAAAGAGGCCAGCACTTTTAAGGGTGGAGGGTGACTCGGGTCCTGTGTTCGCCACGTGTATCTGTCATTTACAATAATCAAAGAATTTCCTGAATCAGAAATGTGACTGTTCGCATTAAGAGCCCTGTATATGGGCAGGTGTGTGCATGCATACATGCGGTGTGTGTGTATGTGACATTCAAAATTTATGAGGTAGGTCCCTACCCCACGTCGGCGTGTGCACACACACACACACACACACACACACACACACACACACACACACACACACACACACACACACACACACACACACACACACACACACACACACACACACACACACACACACACACACACACACACACACACACACACACACACACACACACACACACACACACACACACACACACAAAAAAATTAGAGCATCAATCACTTTTAGTTCCCAGTTCTGTGTTTAGTTCCCAAGATGTTTTAAAATCCTCTAGTTCAAAAATAAATAACTCATACATTATATAGGATGCTTTAATATAGCATGCATATCATATAAGCAGACTTTATAAATATATTAATGATTGGAATTCCATTTTGTATCCTAATTAAGGTGTCTGCTGTATATACAAAAACAAAACTACAAGTTCACTTTTCTATATTACCTAAAGCCCAAAGGTCCGGTGTTCAGTTGGCCCCAACATAATGTACCTTCATCTTCTTGTGTGTGTGTGTGTGTGTGTGTGTGTGTGTGTGTGTGTGTGTGTGTGTGTGTGTGTGTGAAAGACGTACATATCCACAGCATTTTTGATTAATAATTTAAAAAAACTATCCATACGCTTACCCAGAAATGAGCCATATTAGACAGGGGGAAATACAAATATTAATAAATAAATAAAAGTTTATCCCTGATACGGAGAAACTGGTGCAGATCCCCTTAAGACCTCATTACACCCAGTAATCTCTCATTATTTGTGTTCCTAATAAAAGTCTCACAAGCTGGGGCCATTACCCAAGAGCTGATGCCACACGTGTCAGCATTCTCAACATCAGGCATATGAGCAGGCATGGAAACGTGCTAAAGTAAGGAGAGAGAGAGCAGGGATCACGAAAATCAAATCAACACCTCATTCGCCCCCAAGTGGCTGAAATCTGTTAGTACATGCTCTGCCTTCACACACACACACACATATACATACATACATACACATATACACTACTTTAATAAACATTTATCAACATTTTTAAATCTACCTTTGTAATCTGATAGACATATAATCCAATGTCTAATTTGCCATGTATGTATATGTATGTATATGTCTGATATCATACATAATATCAGCCGGTTATTGTCATTTTCAACCATACAGTGGTTTAAGTTATTAATTTAGAAAAATTTTCATGTAGCTAAGACTAGAATTCAAATATTGGAAATTTAAAATTGGAAAATTAATTTCCAGCAATAAAAGTAACCGAGCCGTGTCTTTCAGTTCCCCTTTGTGTTTCTCAGTTTCAGTATACCAAACATGTATTTAATGTGACACACTAATCCTTCACCAGACCAGGTTACCTAGTAACCACACATTTATTTTTCAGACATGTACTGTAATGGAGATAAAAGGATTTGTCCCCTCCAGTTTATCAAACGAATCCATACATTCTGATATTTGTACAGCTTCTTACATTTTCTGGCACCGATGAGTTATAAAAAGGAAAGATAAGAAGAAACTGGCAGCAAAATTCACGTGGTGTGCAAACGCAAAACAAAACATATCAAACAGGCATCGGCCTGTGTATATCTACCCCTGCATCTCATATCTTTAGGTTCTTTTTAACGGCACTGCAAGTTCCTGCATATACCTGCCAGCATTTTTATCCGCTTTCTGGATTATGCATTAAGCAAATAATTTTTTTTTTTTTTATTTTTCTCAAATACAACCTGATCATTGGATTGTTGTGACGGGCAATCAGTGCACACCGACAGCGCAGTACAGAGGAAGACCATATTCTGCTACAATGTGGTTTCAGCGAGGATGTTGATAGTGGGGGCGCCACTCAGTGGTCTAAAACCACTTCTAATTTTAGAAAAATAAGAATCTTGAGATTTTTTCCCCCCCACTTCTGTGTTGGCTTCCTTTGACGTCATCTGATGATACGATAAAGATATTAGCCAGAAATGCAATAAAAGTGGAATTGTGGCAGTAGTTGTTTCCATTTTGTTATATGAAGAAAAAAAAAAGTTATTTTAGACTTAAAAGTAATATCCCTGCCTCAGCACTAAGGTTACACCACAAGTCCTCTCTCCCTTGTCAAGTGAAGCAGGCGGAAGTGCGGCATTCATCTCTATTTCAGATTTTAGTAGCACAGAGACAACTGCACACATAATGCATTTGAGTTATTTGGCCTAAATAAAATCATTAGAAAATGTTCGTTTCCAAATACTGCATGTAATACACAAGGGTCTAATTAATCATGTGTCATAACAGACTGTGTTATAGAAAACACCCGTGGATTATTGAAACTAGGTGCTCACGGAGGATCATATGCCTCTCGTTCGTGTACGCCAAACCATAAAAAATAAGTATGAAAAAAACAGGAAATGATGTTGGCCTACTTAGTCAGCAACAAGAAGTGTGAGCTCCTCTTTTTCCTTTGTCTGTGCTCTCTGGAAATGAAAACACCCAGAGACCATGTGCCAGGTTCTGTTGGTATTGGTTCCCTTCAAAATGCAGAGACAGAACCGGTCACCAAGAAGGGAGTCAGATTCTGGCAGTCTTGTGCCCCATCATGACCACGGCCTTGTGACACACATGTGACTTGTCTGTAACATCCTACTGCTCCGTCTCTCCGGCTGGCCTGTCACAACGCTTATTCCTGCGCCTCTGAAGATTGAGGAACGCAGACTTTTTGGGCATCGCGAAAAGCCTTTGAAACTCCTCCAGGAGTAACATTATCAGGAGCCCAATTATTTCTGTCTGTCTCTCATTTCCATTTACCGTCTCTTGCGACACCCACGGTTTCTGGGAACAAAATGAATGAGAGCGAGAAACAGGAGGCAGTGGCACAGAGAGAATCTCTTGTCAGCATCTCTGACCTAACCACTGCGAGAGGGAGGGAGAGATTGAACGAAAGAGAGTGAAAAAGAGAAGTAAGGAGGCAGGGAGGCATATTAGTATGAATTTCATAAGAAAACTGTATTCCGGTCGGTGCATTACTGAAGATTTATTTTTCTAGCATTAGCTGTAGAAAGAAAGTTTCAAAAGGTACACTTTAAAAGACCGCGTGCAGAGCTGATGTTTACTGCTTGGCTTCTGGATGCTCGTGTGTGGACTCGGGTCCGGCCCGTGAGACAGGTGCTGCAAGTGCGAAACTCAAAGGGCATCCTGTCACACATCTATGCGCTCTTCACCGCAGCCAGAGTGAAACACCACCAGCAGAGAAATGCACAAATCGGGAGAGCTTAGAGAGTCACCCCGGTACAGGGTTGTTTCGATGGGATGTGACCCCACTCCCTTCTCACACGTTCCCGCAATTGCCACCCCCCTGCCCCACCCACAGGGCTGACAATGTACAAGCACCGGAAAAAGAAGCACCTGAGAGTGCAGAGAAGCCACAGCGCTGTGGTTTTCATCTGTCACTTCCTCTCGCACCGCTCTGAGAGCCTTGCACACGTCCCATCCAGCATTGCATCTTGCACAAGGCTCTGGAAGAGCATGAAGGTGCCCTGGATCGCCCCAAACAGTCGCCCTGACAACCCAAACCCCCCACCGCCCCTATCCCTTTTTTAATCCAGGATCAAACCCCATTGAAATTCCCCGTCCCGCCAGAGTCGGCTCTGGCCGGGAGTGCCATCGGGGCGGCAATTGGCTGTCCACCCCAGGGAGGGGGGAGGGAAGCCGACATAGTTCGCTGCGCACAGGAGTGGTTCTGGGGTACCGGTCAACAGCACGACGAGTGTTGTCTCGGAGGAGGCCGGTCACAGGACTACGGCAGCAAACTATAAGGGAAGGGGGATTTAACTAAGCACACTGGCTACCAAATTGGGAGAAAACGGGGTAAAATCGGGAAAATATTTTATATTTTAAAAGACCCATTGAAATTGACATCTCTTTTAAGGGAGTGCTGGCCAAGAGCTCAGCTCGCAAACAAATAAATAAAGAAGAGCACACGAGACAATATAAAAATGACAATACAGTAAAACAGTGGCATTAGTACAAATCAAACAAACTATAGTAGACCGTCATGCCATCAGTCCAACTGTGCTGATGATCGGCTCAGAAAACAACATCAACGGCAGTGAGACAACGAGATGGAAAGAGTGATGAATTCTTTCAGACGGAGATGATCAGAAAAAAAGTGAAGAAGAGTGTTGGTAGGAGTGACTCACCCAAGGGGGACACTTCCAGGCCCGCTATGCAAATTGGCACTGAGGTTCCTGGGTAGTGGAGCCTCTGAAACAAGCTCAGTCTTAGAAAGGCTCAGCAAGGCAGGCACATCACTGAAAACAGACATTAATAAAAATCCCAGTTCCCGTTTTTTCCCCTCCAGCGGAGACCACATGAAGCGGTTGATAATGCTCATGTCAGGGAGGAATAGTGCTGAATCAGGGGTCTTGTGGGTTGTGTGGGTGCGACCATAGCCCTCACATGGCCTACACTGCAGAGCTGTGTTGTTTTCATTGTACAGGTCTGTCGGCTGCGTGCTCATAGCAGACGCTGTGCGGTAATGACTCTTTACACCACAAAGACCCTCTCAGGGGATGCAGCCATTGCTGTTCCTACTCTGACAGCTTGTGTCTTTTGGGGGGGGGTATGGTGTGGGTGTGTGTTTGTGTTTATGCATGCATGTATGTACGTATGTATGTGTGCTGGCACAAAAACACTGTCTCAGCCGCCGCTGTATGTAATGTATCTATGTTTGTGTGTGTGTGTGCATGTGTGTGTATATATATATATATATATATATATATATATGGCATCCCAAGGGGCTGCCTGCCTCTTTAATTCTTGGGAGCCACCGGAGAGGAAAGAACTGCATTTCCCAGCAGCCCGCAGTCCCACACCTAAACGAAGTCAATCGATTGGGACTACGGACAGCTGAAGGCCATTTGGAGTCCTATTTAAAGGACTCGTTC
Organism: Aldrovandia affinis; assembly: GCA_029706075.1. NCBI lineage: Eukaryota > Metazoa > Chordata > Actinopteri > Notacanthiformes > Halosauridae > Aldrovandia > Aldrovandia affinis. The sequence goes on along the minus strand of JAINUG010000282.1, from coordinate 699,951 downwards.
ATGTCACACTGGGGAGGAGTAGGGTGGGGATTGAGGAGAGAGAGTGCAATAGAGAGGTTTTGAGAAGTACCCTTTGTGTACCGATGACTGGACTGGATTGTCGGAACTGAACTGGACTTGATATTGGATTACAGATAACGACGACGAGTAAGGATTGTGGACTTTGTGTTTTGGATTCCCTGAATACCCTGCCCTTTTTGTGTTTGTCAAGATTAAATTAATAAATTATTATTTGTAATACTGCCTCCTCCGGGTTATTTACCCTGCCTGCGCCCTCTGCAAGGTCCGTGAGTGTCGCCCAACCCCAAGGGACACCACAATATATACACACACACTTGCATGCATGTTTGTAAATATACGTGTGTGTGTGTATGTTTGTGTGTGTGCTTGCACGTGTATGTATGTATGTGCGTGTGTGTGTGAGTGTGTGCTTGCACATCTGTATGCATGTGCGTGTGTATGTATGCATGTGTGTGTGTGTGTGTGTGCCTGCACTGTGTGTGTGTGTGTGTGTGTATGTATGTGTGTGTGTGAGTCTGCACCTATGTGTGTGTGTCTGTGTGTGTGCGTGTGCGTGCGTGCGTGCGTGTGTGTGTGTGAGTGTGTGTGTGTCTGCACCTGTGTGTGTGTGTGTGTGTGTGTGCGTGTGCGTGTGTGTGTGTTGTTTGTGTGTGTGGTGCTGTTTCTCTGCGCACCACAGCAGCCTTTGTGCCGTCACTGTGCAACATGTCCTGCTTCCTCCCATCAGCAGAGCTTAAAGAAGAACCTGCCCACGTTTAGTTTCACTTCTGAGCCACCGAGGAGCCACGATGAGCGTCTCCTGGATCGCAGCGAGCCTCCTGACCTTCAGCCTGCTGGCCGCTGCCAACACTGGCGTCTCCCTCAAATGCATAGGTGAGCACAGCGCTAATGCGCCCTCCATTAACCAGCCGTAAGCCAAAACGTTGCACCGTGTTGTTATAGTGTACGAATGGTAATGAGAAAACCAGGTATTTCGTCAGAGCTGAAATTTTCGGAGGCTACTTTGTCACGTGCAACAAATTGCATTTTAGATCGTATCTATGGGTCTGAAGAGTTGTTTCATCCAAATGAAAACAAACTATCATTATAAATAGAGAAATAAGTGCAAGAAGCTATTATACATATATATACACGTATAATGTACATGAAGTGAAAGGTGTGTGTGTATATGTATATATATGTATAATTCTACACCTTTCACCTCCATGTTCCCAACATCTTTTTTGTGTAATGTTTTACTGTATATGTAAAATTGACATACAATGAGCAGAGATCCCTTAACTATGTACAACACTGTTCCTAACATCTCTAACTAAATCACAAGCTTTTGTTTTTGAATCTGTGCTGCCTTCAGAATCATGCATTTGAAAGCATTTGCAGGCCTGTCTGGAGTCTAACCAGTGACCCCATTACACCTCATTTTTTAAACATAATTGACATAATAAATAATTAGCTCAATTGTGTGATATGTGGATGACAAATAAGGTTAGACTCTGCGGCCTCATAGTTAATTATTAATATTGATATTTGTTTTTGGCTTGGTACAAAATGTACTTTCCCTTCAGAGGAAATGTTTAATATTTTTGATTTATTAAAGGGTTGAATACTACACCTAATTAAAATAGTGTAACCTGTATCCTATGTCTCTCTCTCACACACACACACACACACACACACACAGTCTGCCAAGGATAAGAGCCATGTCCTAACACCTCAGACTAATCCTAAAAATTAAAAAAATATAAATATTTATTTTTTTTTTTTTGCCATGATTTGCTGAATCTTTGTTCACCTTGAATATGGGTAATAGATATTGTATTCAGGCCTTTCGGTCCAATTTTAGCATATTCTTTGCTGTGACACAGGGGGAAAAGAAATCATACAGTTCCACCACTTAGTCGCGGCTTTTGTGCGCCCTACTTATCAAACAGCAACGTTCCCTGTAGAGCTGTTGCACTGCAATGTCACACTGTAAAAAAACAGTCACTGTAATAGGATGTCGTTGTAGAAGAATGCACTGTAAACTTACTGTGTCATGCTGATATGGCTCACGGCCAAGGGGTGACTACATATTATATATATTGCATATATACATGTAAACACGTGGATTCCATTTTATAGTATGTGTCAAAAGGTATACTTTTAGTTGCATTTATAAATAAAACTATTTCCATTTAACTGTCCTCTGACATAACTTTTTTTTAGACTGCCAATTATTTTAAAGATTTTAAGAGTAAAATAGTCATCAGTAATTATGTTGTTTATGATCTTAGAGAAAACATGAAGTGCTTTGTTCCGAAGTTTAAAAACATGCATTTTTTTTCTTACACAATGACAACATTGCACAATTTCAGTAGTAAATTAAATTAATAAAATATAAGTAAAGAATATTTTTTTTAACTAAAATTCAACGATATAGACAGTGGGCAGTGAGTATTTTCCTACACCATCAAAGCCACACTGTGATAAGCACATTGTGCATAGATGTCAATCTGATTCCCATGCCACCTTAACTGTCTTTTGAAAATATCTTAAAAGGTTAAAGAAGAATTAATACGCTGAAATATATATATATATATATATATAATATAAGCTGTTTATGTTCATTGGACTCCTTCACTTGATGATTCACATTTTCTTTTCCACTTGTTTTTACTGCTTGGTGCTGTGACTGCACTTCTCAGCATCAAAGCCATCAGTGTAGGAAAATGAAGAAAAACAGAAACGAGGAAAGAAACGGCAGAACTGCCATTGGGCCATTCTGGGGCTGGTCTGCATGCTTCTGGCCTATCAGCTCGCAGAGGTTTCAACTGTTAAGGAAAGGTGTTGAAAAACACAACAACAAAACAGAACAGGAAGATGTGCTGACACTCTTCTAACAACTGGCTTCATAGTGAAATGTAGGACGGCGTGCATTTCACACTGTCAACGATGAGATAGAGGATACAAGTCATTAGTTCATGTTACGGCACATTGTCGACGGAGAGAGAGAGAGAGAGCTGGGAGCAGAATCATCAAAACCACATCCTGGGTGTTTGGCAGCGGTGAACTCAAAATTCACATTAGAACTCCACTGGGGCGCCGGCCTGCTCTCTTGATCCATTGACATTTCCCATAACGCATTTCCCACATAACAATAACCCTCTCCCCCTTCAGACATGCACACGGCTATTCGTCGCGTGACCGTCAACGGCAGCACGCAGGTGAGATGCCCGGATGTGACCGGGGAGGTGAACTACCATCTGTACCGGTGTGAGGACCTGGTGGTTTCGGTCATCCGCAAGCACAACTTCAGCATGATGGAGAACGGGGTGGACTTCCATGACCGGGACCGCAACGAGCCCGCCCGCTTCGGCCTGGGGCAGCTGACCGCCAACAGCACCGGACTCTACACCTGCAACGCGGAGATTCTGTACCCGCCACCCTACGTAGAGTCCCAGGGAACGCCGCACTTGGTCCTGGTCGAAGGTAGTCTTGACTCTTAACTTTGTTAGCTTTTCGATGAACAAGCGCTCTCGACCAGATAGTTCTGCGTAAAGAATAGACAGGGCTATTCTAGCCCACAGAGAAAGGATAGAAGCCGAGGTTCAACACACAACACGACACTTCCTATTAGCTTTGTTTTAGTCTTGACTCCAGATGCTGTATCAGAGATTGACTTTTCTGGCCTAGGCTTCCTGCAAGTTAATTGGTGCCAGCAGATTTCTGATAGTGGATTTGGTTGGCTTAGGCAGTTTATCATTTCACACCCCCACTCTGTTGTGGGATTCGTCAGAAGTAGTAACTGACCATTGGTTTATAACCAATAAAGCAATTTTCTCGCACCCAAGATGCGTGAAGCCCACCCACATGCAACACAGGTGGTATGAATGAAATCGCAATGTGCCCAAAACATTCTCTTTTTTTTTTTATTTTTGCACTGACTTGAATCAAAATTCATTCTGATTAGATGTAGGTGCTTTTGAATTGTTGGGGGATGTCAGAGAGACAGGGGGGACAGTGAGTCCTCTTCCTGAACCCAACAGGGGCATCATTCAGCCTGTCCGGGGCATCATTCAGCCTGTCCGTGTCCTCATACCACTGGCCCACGTTTCAACTGGAGCAGCCCGTTTCAAACCGAAAACATGCATATATATTCCTCACGCGTTCTCCGCATAAAGACATGAGAATCGAAAGATTAACTTTGTGCTTGAGTGCACTTTGGTCCACATTTTACTGTGATAACTAACTGATGGTTCTGTTCCACGACTGGAATTGCATACATTACACTAGCTTTTGGTTCGCTCAAGAAAACATTTTTAAAAGGCTCATGATTTCCCCATTGGAAACCGAAAAAAAAAAAAAAAAAAAAAAACATTGATTTCAATATGTAATAAATGTACCATATAATTACTTTTTGCCACTACTTGAACAGTGTAAGTAATGGCAAAACCTTATACACTGTATGATAACATTTGTTTTAGATGTACATGCTGAAATGATATCACAACACTAGTCATTGTTCATTACAGACATTTTCAATGAAAGACTGCTGACCTCTCAATGAAGGATTAAAAAATGTTTATTAAAAAAATTAAAAGATGAACCACTGTAATGGCAAAAAGTGATCGTCTGAATAGCGCTTCCTGGGTCTGCAACATGTATCGGCGTCCTGTTAAAATTTTGGGCCGTTTCTTCCGTATGATGAAAACGTATTCCAGCGACACGGGTTGGTGTATTTTCAAGACCATACAGAATTATACCACAGAGAGACCAATGGTGGGAATCATTATTCAACTGGCTTCTCACACTAATAAAATGGCCTTATCTCAAAGTGCCCTGACCCACTTTAGTGTCCTTTTATCCTTTACCGCTGCAGCGCAAACCGCGCAGGTTTCCTCCACTCGAGTGTCGGGATGTGGCCCCCACAGCTGCTCCCACACGGTGCTCAACACCGCAGGCGCTCAATCAAGACACACTTCACACAGAATAAGAGAGGACTTACTGGTGCTTTTGCAGGTGTGAGCTATCCATTGCGGTCGCGGTTCCAAACCCGACTGCGTCAGTCCGACTCTGGCCCGGAGCCCCGATCGGGGGCGACTTTTGGCCGGCCGTCCGCCCCAGGGGGTGGTGGGAGGGAAAGTCGGCACGAGCTCGCCAAGGAGCAGTAGGGCGTTCCTAAAGAGCAGGTGGGCAAAAGTTCGGACTCGGAAAGAGGTGGATCATTGCCGGCCTCTGGATATTAGCTTGACCCGGAGGATGGGCAGCAGGCCCGTGAGGGAGAAGGCGAGTCAAAAATAAAGAGGGTTGAATTGGCTACTAAATTGGGAGAAAAATGAGGAAAAATTTGAAACAAAATTTAAGAAAGAGAGGATTTACAGAGAAGAAAATGACTCGAAACAATTCTTATTCCCTGAGAAATGGATCAATGATTACCGGCTGAACCTGTATTAGCCAAAGCACTTCACTATATAACGCCCCCCCTCTCCTGATGTGCAAAGCAAACCTCCGGTCTCCCATCTCACTTTCATTTCACAGAGGTGCCACAGAGGGTGCAGAAGTGTCAGGCGCCAGGCGAGAGCTTCCGTTCGGCGATGTGGATGGTATGGGTGTGGGTGGCACTGGGTATGGCGGTCATCTACAGTCTCGCCATTACTGGCCTCGCCATAGGGTTCTGGGTGAGTACTCAAGGGCTCCCTCTTCCATGCCACTGTCTGATGGTTGAGACAAACGCTTCTTGTATCCTATGCTATGGAATGCAACATATACAGTATATCATTGTCATTCATTAACTGCGGTGAAATATGCAATTTGGGAAGCGCCACAATAGTTTTTTTTACCATTAAAGGTAAACTTGGCCCAGGCACGGTCAACTTCACCAACAATGTTTTCCAAAAAAAAATTAAAATAAATAACTAAATACAACATTCAATTTTACAATCTACGACATGAATTTTGATAAAACTCTAAATATACAATTTGGAAAATACTATGATTAAGGCTATGTACGAACGTGCTCCCATTTCCTGCACCTTAAACATTCTCAGTTTTGTTTGCCTTCCAGCAGAAACAGAGGAATAAGCTGAATATCCAACACGACTACATGAACATGAAGCCCAGAGCAAAGACTAAACAGGGCTTGCGGCACCCTACAAGATCGGGCAGGTACTGAGCCCCACAGCGCCTGCACACCGCCACCGAACAGCAGGCAGCGGACAAGGACACCAGCAATGCACAAGGGCCGCACAGCCACAGTCTGTTCCTCTGGGCTGACCTGAACCATAATGCTGGAAAATTTGAGTCTTTCCTTAGAAATTAAGGAAAAACAGCATTATAGGGGATAGACATTATAGTCACCCAACCAAGGGAGATCATGGTGAACATTCCCTGGCTTTAAATGAATTTGATTTTTTTCTTTTTTTAAGATACTTAAAACAAATGTAGCTTATGGTATCAAATGTTTGAATAAAGCACCACCACTCGTTGTTAAACGGCTTCAGCTCAGAGCAGAACATTCATCTTTCTATAGAGCTGCTCTCACCCAGTGACGTGACTTTAAAACAAAAAAACAAAAAAATGTAGCTTATGATATCATATGTCTGAATTTTCAGAACACAAAGAATCAAATGATTGACTTATTTTTGTATTAAAAGCTATGAAAATTAAGTAGGTCATCTCCAAATTGGCTTCGACACAGAAGACAAAAATGATTCGATTTTGTGTAAATAGGCTTGGTTAAAAGTAGAACTCCCCAGGGGTGGTTGTTGGGATCTATGGTCCAGATTGTGTGTTCAGACATCTGGCAAATTAATATTACAAATACTGGCCATAAAAACCAGATGCAAGTGAAATGCAATAAAATGTGAACATTTAACAAAGCAAATGATGAGAGTTCAACGCTCCTAAGAGCCGCTGTTAGACTGTCAGTGTATTACAGTAAATTAAAAAGGGAAACGCGATGCTGAGGTACACAGCGAAAATAACTGCGTGATAGTCATAGGACGACATACCAAAATGGCACAATGCTTTGTGTGACCACATTCAGAAAGGTTTTCCAAAAGTATACACTTTCGGTCACTGCGTTATCAAAAGACACAGAAAAGCTCTGTTAAAAAAATACAAGAAGAGGGACAAATCTACAATAGTTCCAGGTCCAATGGTTTTCAAAGAGAGTACGGGTGGTGTTGATTACACTCATTCACAGAATTGTATTGTGGATAATTAGTGAGGTTACTCTTTGAACCCAGGGGAAACGAGTGGACAGGACGTACATTTCCCTCTGCGGCCTGCACCACAAAGCAGCTCTTTATGCAGATGGTTATGAATGCATGGCATAACTTGCTGGGACTATAAATTGTTATGGATTCTGAGATCCCTCCAATCCTTGACCAAACTCAATGCTTGTTAAAGTGGAACAGTAAAACAGTAACGGTAACTTTATGGGGTCAACACTGTGTATTAATGTTAGGTTCGTTAACCATTAATTAGAACATTAATTGTTGTTAAAATGATTAACATTCAAATTATTAAATCATTATGCCATGTTAATTAACATAAATTAATTATATGTCAGTGCCTTTCCTAATGTATACACTACTCACCCTCAAAGGATAACTTAACAAATGCACATTGAATATCTAATAATAATAATAATAATAATAGTAATAATAATGAATTGCATTTATATAGTGTCTTTATGGAACCCAAAGCGCTTTACAGTGAAGGAGGGAAACTCACCTCAACCTGGATGATGCACGGCAGCCATTTTGTGCCAGAATGCTCACCACTGTTATGCTATAAAGCTTAACTTTACTTTCTGCAGTACCTATCCTTATAGTACCTAAAGGCTCTTGTAAGGGATGAGTGATGTCTGCTTTAGTACAAGCTAATGGTACTAATGTTTTAATAATATATTAGTGGGACCTTAATGTGTGACCCCCAATTGTCTGATTCATTTGTTGTGTAAATAATGTTTTTACTTCTTTAACTTGATCGAATAATGGAGTCATGGACACTGTGTGTATGTATTTTTTCCAATAATGTGTACATCATTTGTGACTGTTCATGTAATGTAAATAAAATGTAAATACTCCCTCTGATTTCAGATTAAAGAATTGTTTAAATAATTATTTTCACTGGTGTGTTTCTATAACTTTATGTGAGGAAAAAGTCAAAGTAAAAGCAGATTAATTTAAGTCTGGTGTATTCATTCATGCTGTGAGTATTCCTGTCAGATTCTTTGCGAGCTGGGCCATGAAGCTCATTGTGCAGTCACAATAAAGTCTTGATGTTAAGGACTGTTAAGGCCTCGACATGCTTCTGCGGAACTTGTGCGACATCTTCGCGGTTTTGCGCAGTGCAACATGTCACAAGCACTCGGCAATTTATACTTCTGCGCAACCTATGCGACATGGTGTCCTTACACTTCTGTACACTAGTAGGCGTGAATGTATTGAACAAGGTGGGTAAGGTTTTCCTGAAAGCAGGGAAACTCCTGTAGGCTACCTTCAAACTTCTTCAGCCAATCTTTCCTGAAGCTGATTCATTTTATACCGTGTCGAACAAATTATGCTAGCTATCTACACTACCGGTCAGAAGTTTGAGTACACCTGCTGGAAACTAGGTTTATCTCATAATTGACAATGCTTTACACCGTATACATTTCTGTAAATACTTTAAAATGACAAAAAACACAACAATGAACAAAATGAACATCAAAGAAATGTTCAAGAAAATTATATTGAAAACTGAATCTTGGATTCCTCAAAATAGCCACCCTTTGCCGTGATAACAGCCTCACAAACACGGGCCATTCGGTGAATACGTTTCAGCAGGAAATCACCCGATATGTCTTCCCAGCTCTCCTGCAGCAATTCCCAGAGAAACTTGTGGGTTGCTTTGCTTTGACTCTTCTGTCCAGTTTGTTGCATACAATTTTTATGGGATTGAGGTCTGGACACTGGGCAGGCCAGGTCATCAGTTTGAGTTGTCCTTCACGTTCCTCCTTCACCAGGTAGTTCTTGCACAACTTCAAGGTGTGTTTCGGGTCGTTATCTTGCTGAAGAATGAAGGAGTGCCCGATTAGCCATAATCCAGATGGAAGGTGTACTCAAACTTTTGACCGGTAGTGTATATCGTTAGCTACTGTTAGCAAGCTTTATTTGGCCGTGACACCAGGTTGCTAGCTAGGTAGCTAGATAGATATTGATCGTGTTGCTTAGCTAATGTTAACATAGATATATACAGGTAACAACTATGTCTATCGCTGTATTACTACACTGATCTCTTGTGCAAACTATGATTGTTCTTACCATGTATTAATGTACATATTGTAAGTCGCTCTGGATAAGAGCGGCTGTTATATGCTTAAAAAATGTTTGTTTTGTTAGTTGAATATTCTGCATATCAAGGTGTTGTAGGGACATGTTACATTTATATGTAATCTAAAGCAAAACACAATACATCTGGATATTTGCAATCTTAAATATATCATTTAGAATGACGTGAAGACCACAGTCGATCCTTCATTGTTTGCAGAATCTCAAGAGTTTAATGTACTGTCAGTACAATACTTTAAAACCTTTGAAAAAAGAAAGTACGCCTGTCATGAAAGCAGCTTGTGTGCGAGCAACTCACCTTTATAGCATTAAAACAATAGAGTAAATTCACGTGGCCTTTAGAGGTAGGCCTCCCGCGTGGTCTAGTGGTTTCAACAGAAAAAAAAGACTTAGGAGACAGTTTTTTTTCATGCTCTTTAAAGTTGGTTCTTTAAACGGCTTGTTCCACTGATTGTCTGATAGCAACAGATAACACTCATTTTCCCAGCAGATACCAGTGCCACACTACACCACACCACAGCCCTCGGCCTAAGGCAGAGGAAGAGTGCCCCCATCAGGCCAATTCTTTCCGCACTCAACTGTCCTCAGGAGAGAGACATCTTGAGCCACAAATAATTTTAAACATTACCCACAATCCTTTCCTCTGTACCCATTCCTTCTGGCCTCGACGCACTGACCATTGACGGAAACCTGCGAGTAAAGAACAATTCACAAACTTTTAACGTTGTTTGAAACAAACAAGTCTGATCTGCGCTCGGCAGCAACAGCATGACTCTGCCGCTAGCAGCCATGTTACTGCCGTTTCCTGTTCAGTTTCGTACCGGGGCTCACCTCAAGGTGAGCCACAGCACACATCATGGATAAGTCGCATTGCCATAGAAACAGCGCACCAATCCCTGCAGTGGCATCCTCACATCCCTGGCTCTGTGTGGCTCAGTTGGAGCACAGCACTGACAACGCTTCGGTTGTGGGTTCTTTCCCACTGGGACCACATGTACTGAAAAATGTATGCATTCACTACTGTAAGTCGCTTTGGATAAAAGCGTCTGCTACATGACATATACAATACTGATCAAAGGTTTTAGAACACCCCCATTTTCCAGTTTCTACTGAAATTGAAGCAGTTCAAGTCCAGTGAATAACCTGAAATGGTACAAAGGTAAACTGCCAGAGGTAAAAAATACATAAAAAATATGACCAGTAGTGTATATTATATATATATATCCCTGCAATAGAACAGTAGAGGAGTGTGTTAAACCTGACAGTCTATGGGTGTAACCACATATTAAATATTGGGGGGACACAATGAAAGGTGATGTTTTATATCTACAAATTATTGGGAGGGGGACAGAAATGACTGTTTTGAATACACTCGTTGCGCCTATATGACAGCCTGTCTTACTTTCTCCAGGCACTTTCTTCACTGTCACCCCCACTGTTGCATATTCCCCTGAATTACAGCTGAAATGTTGGAAATGTTTGGAATATGGGTTTTCCTGTTCAAATACTTACACAGAGAATGTGTAAACTCATCAAGAAAATTACACACCATTTCCATTTTGAAATTCATAAAAAAATTGCCCAGGTTTTGCTTTATTTGACAGTCCAGCTTTGGATGGTGGAAGAGCAAGGGATTTCCTGGTTTCTTGTCTTTCACAAGCTCAAGCAGATGTGCTGAGATGTATACACTTACTCCAAGAGCCAACGATGAACATGGTCTAAAAGTCACACATTACAAGCGCTGCCCCACACTCCATTACAAGCGCAACTGTGCACAAAACAACAACGACAACAGCAGCAAACAGCAACTCACCACAAACGGAACGTGTGTGAACTGTGGTGGTAAACCACAGTTACACAATGACAGACCACTGAGAGACCCTTACGCGGTGGTATTAGGAGTCACCCTCCCCAAATCAGGTCACAGTTTCGCTCTCCGTCACACGTCACCGCCCGTGTGACAATCCAGTATTACAAGCTCTCAAAGCGCCACACAAAATACACGATTGCAGAAATCTTAATGTTTTTCTATTTCAGTTTTATTTAAAAAATAGTATTTTATTGCTTTTTACTCTCCATTTTTTCTCTCAATTTGTAGTAGCTAATTATACCCTCTTTTTCATGTCAATTATCCCCCTCCCCATGTGAGAACTCGCTACCGTAGTCCTGAGACCGGTAGTGGGCGCTGCACCGCCTCCTCCGAGCTGGCACCCGCCACGGTCACCGTAACACACAGGACCACTCATATATGCAGCAAGCTCGCATCGGCTTCCCTCCCCCCTCCCAGGGGCGGACAGCCAATTGCCGCCCCCTAGTGGCAATCCTGGCCAGGGCTGAGCTGGCGGATCCTGGTGGAATCGAACCCCGGTCTCAGTGGGCAGCGTCGGGCGTTCTTACCACTACACCACCCGTTACACTATGTCTCAGTTCTGAATCAGTTTATGTTGGACACCATGTATGGAGAAGTACAGTGGGTATAAAAAAAGTATTCACCCCCCTTTTTTCACATTTTATTTTCTTACCTCATGGAATCAAAATGGATTTCATTGGGATTTCTTGCATTTACATTTACATTTACATTTTAAGCATTTAGCAGACGCTCTTATCCAGTGCGACTTACAAGATGTGCATTAATACAAGGTAAGAACAATCATAGTTTAGCGCACAAGATCAGTGCAGTAATACAGCAATAGACATCATTGCAGGCATCTGCGTATCATACCTGTAACACCGGGAAAGAAATTGTTAGTTGTGTTTTTTTTAGGGTTTTTAGACGCGTTTGCCACTGATCAACATAAAATACTTATATATTTTTTTTAAATTACAACTCTAAAGATGTTTCTTAATTGCAAATAAAAGCAGGCAATAATTGATTGCATAATATTCAGACTACATCAAATTCAACAACCATGCCTGAACTAATAACTACCTAGATGCATCCGATACCATAATATAACAAAGAAACACCTGAATGGATAAGTTACCTGAATTTAAAAAAGTAGCAAGTGCTAGGGAGTAGGGGTGAGGGGGGGGAGTCGACATATAGTCTAAAAAGATGAGTCTTCAGTCGGTGGTGGAAGATGGACAGTGACTCTGCTGTTCTGACCTCCGCGGGTCATGCCACCACTGGGGGCCAGAACAGACTGGGGGCCAGAACAGACAGGCATCTGGGCTGGGAGGAGCAGATGTAGCGGGTGAGCTCTGGTACGTGAGCGCCCGCTGCAGAAGGTGACGTGGATAAGAGTACGATTAGTTCTCGGTTCGAAAACTCGCTGCGGGCAGAACCAGCCAACCGTTACATTGGTGCCGTGACTCGGATCGTATGACTGATGGTAATTGGTCCGGCCGTGGTTGCTGCCGCAGGAGTTTCGAGGGGAGAGAGTAGCGGGTGAGCTCTGGTACGTGAGCGCCCGCTGCAGAAGGTGACGTGGATAAGAGTACGATTAGTTCCCGGAGTTAGGGACTTGAGTCTTTAGCTCGGCGAGCTTAATCGCTCTCTTGTCGCGTCGAGATCCCTCGGTTCGAAACTCGCTGCGGGCAGAACCAGCCACCGGTGCACAGAGGACATCCATTCGCCACAAGGTTGTAGGACAGAGAGGTCTGGCGTGGCGTGTACGATTTGAAGATGGACTGTGTGGTATAATGGTTAGGGAGCTGGGCTTGTAACATTAAGGTTGCAGGTTCAATCCCCAGGTGGGACAGGTTTACCACCACCAAAGAAAACACCAAAATCTCAGTCACCAGATCTCAACCCAATTGAACTCTTATGGGAGATTCTGGAGCGGCGCCTGAGAGCGTTTACCACCACCAAAGAAAACACCAAATTGTATTTCTCGTGGAAGAATGGCATTGCATCCCTCCAATAGAGTTCCAGGCGCTTGTAGAATCTATGCCAAGGCGCATTGAAGCTGTTCTGGCGACTTGTGGTGGCCCAAGGTCCTAAGACACTTTGTTGTTGTTTCCTTTATTTGGGCAGTTACCTATATATAGTGTAGTGTAATGGTTAGGGTAACTTAGAGGTTGCAGGTTAAATTCCCAGGTGGGGCACTGCGGTTGTACCCTTGAGCAAGCTACTTAACCTGAATTGCTTCAGTTAATATCCAGCTGTATAAATAGATTGTAAATAAATGTAAACTGTAAGTCGCTCTGGATAAGAGCGTCTGCTAAATGCCTGTAATGTAATGTAATGGACTGGAGGCACGTTGGGGCTGTTCTGTTCGCTGCCCTGTAGGCTAGCACCAAGGAGTTGAACTTTCACGCACAATGTAACAGGTAGCATGAAGTAATGAGGTGAGACAAGGTGAGGGGTGACATGTGGACGTTTTGGAAGGTTGTAGATGAGCTGTGCAGCAGAGTTCTGGATCTAAACAACCCAACTCTTCATAAATGTACGTAACTCCTGTAAAATTGTATGTATATAGACTTTCACATTTAAATGCAGCTCAAAAGCTTGGCACGGTGGCGGAAAGTAGCCATGCCGATGAACACCAACACAGAAATCTGTTGCGCAACACTTAAGATCAGGTTGAGCTTCGTGGACTTTGACCAGTTGTAAACAATCTGCACTGTCACTCTTGTGGATTGAGGGGCTACCATAACCTACGAGGCCAAGGTTACCCGAAACAATAATGAATAAACGGCAATGACTTCTCCAAACAACCCAGACCCAGCAGTGTATATACAGCAAAAATGTGAAATGGATGAATCCAGGAAAAAATATTTTCACTTCTATGCATGCCGCGTACATTTGTTTCCTGTATCTTTTCATATCACAGCACTGTGATATTAGTCCTTAACAAATGAAGTTACTTTATGGAAAATGTATACATAAATGGCCATTGCTTTACTTACTTTCACTTTAGCTCTTCTAAATTACTGAATTACCTTTAAGTGCAGATAATTACAAAGCACTGGGTGTATGCCTGGTCATTATCACACTGTAAAAGAAAGTAATTCAATTTCTTAATTTTCAATACTAAAAATACAGTATGTACCTCCCTCTGACAATGAAGACAAAATCTTTTCAGGGAACTCTGGTCTGTCAATGCAAATTAAGGATAAGTATGTCTTTATAATGCTGCGTACATTTGTTTCCTGTATCTTTGAACACTTTTTCATATCACAGCACTGTGATATTAGTCCTTAACAAATAAAACATTATTGTTATTATTATTCATACTATAATATTAATAAAATTATAATCCTGAACGTTTAGGTCAGATCAAATAATCTGAACATCGGATTGTAAGACAGCAAAGACACCTTTCTGCAATAATCATACATTCTACCATCGCATAACAGTGGAAGCAGTAGTGGGGAAATTCCACTGAACCACTGCAAAAAATGTAGAGGCACAAAAATGAGAGAAAGCGCCACAATTGTACCCAAAGCGCGAATGTTGCGTGTGCTTCGATCGAAGCTAGGCGACAAAAGGCCTTTAATCACCAACCGCAGTCGTTCGCGAGATGGCTTCCTCCTCCCCCCTTCGAATCATTAACATACGAACCGAAAAGAAAAAATGCTTAGGCCTCATATTTGAGGTGTTTAAACCTCATATGGAGACCATTATTTTTAAAAACGTGCTTTCAGCCGAATATGGCGTGAACTATTCAGACTGATCATTGGGCTAGTGGAAAGGGCCAGCCAAAAGCACATGAGTAACTGCACATATCACTTCAGAAAAGAAAAGCTGACATTCCAAAGTAAGTGTGCTCACATTTGTTCCACCATATAAAAAAACAAACACTTTCACATAAGTGTAACATGTTGTAGTTCTACTTCTGATTACGTGTACTACAACTGCACAACGACACGTTACATATTCAAAATATATTTGGAATCTATGAATCATTAACAAGAGTTGTTCATCAGCAGCACCTTGTTCAAGATCCAGGTTTACTCTCTCCATTCACACTGGAGAACAGAGGGACCTGCTCACTGACAGCACCTCTGTCTGCAGCAGGGCAGATATGGATCCACTATAAGATTATCTCTGCTGGAAATACTTGGCTTGACAGGAGACGGACAATACACGCAAGTCAGGTTTTTTGGGGGGGTTTTCAATAGCAGTATACATTTTATGTTTGTTTGCTCTTAGTTTGAAATGATTGCATCTTTGCCTCGAATAAAAACCGTTACCCATTTCAGGACAGCATTTAAAATACATTATTTGTGTTTGTGTGCGCGTTTCGTTTGCATGTGCAGTAACTGTTTTGAAACAAAAATCACACTATTCCTGAAAAGGTGCTTAAACATTCAAGAAAAGCTTTAATGTCACCATTTCTGTTGCATAGCAGTGGGGTACGGTTTATCTGCATGTACTGTCCTGTACAGAAAGTGCATCGCTGAAGAAACTTTGTGTCTCTTACATGTTAAAATGCACCAGTTGGGGCCCCAGGGCGGAGCAATGGTAAAGGCACCCGCAAACCAAAGGATGTTGGTTTGCTGTTCTTTGTTCAGGATTACGGTCAGTGATCATTTTATGTTCATCAAGCAGCAAACTACATTAAATGCACGAGACACTACTGCAATACCAAAACTGTACTTCTTTTTAAATCAAATGCAAATTCTGCAAAAAAAAAAATAAAAATAAAAATAATATATATATATATATATAAAATACATACATGGTGTATATGCAACCATTAGATGACGCATAATTACATTCTGTAGCTGAAATTCTGAAACATGGCCATGTTAGTATGTGAACAACAGGGTTGGGGAAGTTACTCTGAAAATGTAGTTAACCAAGTTACCAATTACTCTACACTGGAAGTTAAGCTACAGCAAAGCTACCATGGTGAGAGTAGTTGGCCACACTAAAACAACATTGAAGTTACTTTATGGAAAATGTATAAATGGCCATTGCTTTAGTTACTTTCACTTTAGCTCTTCTAAATGAATTACCTTTAAGTGCAGATAATTACAAAGCACTGGGTATATACCTGGTAATTAACACACTTTAAAAGAAAGTAATTCAATTTCTTAATTTTCAATACTGAAAATACAGTATGTACCTCCCTCTGACAATGAAGACAAAATATTTTCAGGGAACTCTGGTCTGTCAATGCAAATTAAGGATAAGTATGTCTTTATAACATTGTACATAATTAAACTTGTAAAATGTTTAAAAAAATAGATATGTAAACACTTTGATGTCATACAATAAGCAGCTTCTACTCAGGGTGAGATTAAGGTGCCTACATTCCCAGAACATGGAGTAAATAGTGAGTTTACAATATACACCAATATGCACAGTGGAGTGAAAGCACTTGTTTGTTCCTTTTTTTCCTCTCTTTTGTACCTAGGTCACCTTATCTTTAGTGTATGTGCGCGTGCGTACATGTGTGTGCGTGCGCGTGTGTGCGTGTGTGCGCGCGTGCGCGTGTGTGCGTGCGTGTGTGTTGAACAGGACTGGTCCATACAGTAAGTCAGTGGTATCCGGAGTGTGAGCTACTCTACCTTGCAGACCTCTGCTGCTCGCTGACAGACCTCAGCACTCAAGTCTCACATTGATTCATACGGCACATTAGCAGTCTCTCAAAGTTCTTCTCCGACAGGCTTTGCACTGAAAATGTCCTTTCTCACAACTTTGGGTACTTACTGAGGTCAGAGTGCAGGGTCAGCCATAGTACGGCGCCCCTGGGGCAGGTAGAGGTTAAGGGCCTTGCTCAAGGGCACTTCGGCAACATTGGCCATTGTCGGTGCCGGGGAGCGAACCAGCAACCTTCTGGTTACTAAGGCCAGTGGCTCCTACAGGTTAGACCTTTTTGGACTACTGTACCCCTAAAGCACTTTAGGCCTGAAATACCCCACCAGCATATAATAATGATAATCATCATTGTTATACTGTTCATGTGAATGAGAAGTGAAAGTGAGTCCGACTCACCAGTTCATTTTATGGACATTGAATGGGGACTAAACTAACTAACTAACTAACTAGCTGGCACATAATATGAACATTTTATTTTTATGTGCGCCCCACCAAGAGAAAATAGCACCAGCTTGGACGTTCGGCTCGGTGAGAATTGCTCGTTTTTTGTTTTTTTCTTTAGTTGGAATGCCAATTTTTAAAAGAACGGAATTGTTCATTTAAAAATATATATTTTTAAACTATGAAAGAACATTCCGTTTAATGAATGAACCCAAGCCACAAACTCTGTTTTGAGGACAGAAATCCAAACCCAAGTTCAACATCCAATTTAGCCATCCCTTTAGCTAACGTAGTTAGCCAGAGTTGCATAGTAAAACACCAGCTAAATGAACAACCAAATGTTAGCTAGCTAGCTACTCACCTGAACACCAGTTCTCAAGTTCGAGCTTGATGGCTTCGACGCGTTGAGCAACTTCTGCTTTGGTTGGCACTGAATGCACTGAAAAGTGTGAACTTTCTCATTTTCTTTCATTAGTTTAATGATGGCGATAGGTATGGTGGTTCCACCTCCTCGTCCATGATTAGTCAAGAGTACCAGCTGCATTGAAACACACGTCACATGACATTTGATATTTTTTGTAAAATAAAATAAATAATAATAAATAATAATACTGCTGCTGGGGAGAGCTTGTAACTTTTGTCCACGCCACTTGACGAAAAAGATAATTTAATTGCTTGAAAACTGCTAGATGTAGGAAGTAATTAAACTACCACGCGTTACTGGAAAATGTGTAGTTAAGTTAGTAGTTCTGCTACTTGTAACTCCGCTACTCCCCAAAAACTGGTGAACAAATCATACTATGCCCCTCTCAATTACTTATTCATCAGGTTATAAATGACTGAACACTTTCATGTTGGAAATATCAAGCAACATAAAAATCACAATGTTGTGTACAGCATAATGAAAGGGGAGCCACTCGCTTGTAGGAGAAAATATGTTTACTTTATGAATGAAGTTCAAAGAGCAGCTCTCGTACCCGTATGAATAATTACTGGTTCGGCGATGAAGGTGTGTGCCGGAATGTTAGGTAGGCAACCATCAGCCATTAAGCTGCAGAAATAAGCGGATTGATTGTATAAGAATTTAAAATCTGTCCTGTACATTATTGTTGAAAACATGACCTTCCAGCCAACTTGGCCTTCATCGGGCGTATCAGAAACATAACCGCAAAAATGTTACGTTGAGGAAAGTTAACAGCACAAACCCCACAATTAACAAGCTTTCTGCTGTGTTGTGATTGAGCTCCTCAGGAAATGTTTACCGACAAAAAGTCATTTGTAAAATTGCATGGTCATATTAAAGCTCAAAGATGACACTGCGTTCTGATGCGTTGCATGCTGCAAGCTTTTCCCTCCACACTGTGGCTTTCAGTTGTTCAGCAAAGGGCTGATTACGGTAAGAGAAGGATTGACAATGCTGTTTTTCTTATTTCAAAGGTGGCTTGCATATTTCCAATAAATATAATAACAGATCCTTATTCATCAGTTTTTAACTAAAAGTGTACACTCTTACAGGTTCAATATTTAGTTTACCTCTCAAATATTGATAGGTAAATTCAACAGAAACTAAATTATAAGGAACAGTTTATGATATGGAGTGGTGCTATGGTGACATGTTTTAATTCATGGGGAATGCATTACCCTCATTACACCAGGCATGTGAGTTTCTGGCCAGCCTTACTGCAGCTAAAAGGGTGAATGTCCTTTGACTGCAGACCCCACATGCTGTCATCTTGGATCAATGGTACTTTCAGTTTCCAAAGCTGAACAATATGATCTAGCCATAAAACTATATGTGTTGACTGGTCCTTGGTTGGGAAGGGGCTTGGGTTTGGAGGGATACGCCAAACAGCTTTCACATGCGTGACATTGTGTTTTATTTTTGGACTTACATACTGCCCCCCCCTCTTTTCTTTTCTATATGTTGCAGTTTTGTGCAAGCCTTACTGACTGAAGCCCATCTTCATGGCTGGCAGTGTAGTGTAATGGTTAGGGAGCTGGGATTGTAACTAAAAGGTTGCTGGTTCGATTCCCACGTAGGGCACTGCCGTTGTATGTGTACCCTTGAGCAAGGTACTTAACCTGAATTGCTTCAGTAAAATACCCAGCTGTATAAATGGATTGTATGTGAAGAAATGTAAACTGTGTAAGTCGCTCCGGATAAGAGCGTCTGCTAAATGCCTAAAATGTAAAATGCAAAGATAAAAACCAGAGGCCCACGGCTCTCTGTGGAGCAGATAATCGGGTAAATGCTGTGCAGACAAACCTCTGTAAAAGAATTTGACACATCCTGTGATTGCCTGGTTGTCATATGACAGCAGTGGGTGTGTGTGTGAGGTGTGAATGAAGAACATGTTACTGCTGATCACACAATCTCACCCTGGAAGAGGCACCTACACACACACACGCACACGCACGTACACATACACACACACACACAATGCAGATTAAAGAATACAGTAAGACCACTTTGGTGTGGAGGTCATATGGTCCACACCATGGTGGAAACCTTTTTTGTGGGAGATCTTAAACCCTTCCATGGGCTATGGGGCATGGAAGAAAGGAAAACTCAATGCATTTGAGGCAAATGATTAATCTACATCTGTAGGTAAATGGTGACTCTAAATGGGCTGAATGGCTTGTGCCCAACATGATGTATTCTTCTGTCCGCATGTTCTTATCGCCGTTGATAAAAACCAAAACAGGACAAAGAACCTGGAATTGAGAATAAGTGGTGCTGTACAATTTTGGTAGATATTGTTCAGCTGTCACAGACAAAAATTCCAACAACAGAGGAATTTAAAAATATCAAAATTTGACACAATTTGTACAATGCCAATTCTTTCTTCTTTTCTAGATATCATCACGCCACATTTCCTAGCCACATCAAGGAAATATATATGGTGGCATTATTAGTTAGCTTCAGTAATGAATCATAGTCCAGAAGTGAATTATTTTCCACAAGACGTATTTCCTTTACTTGCAAGTTATTCTTGCAATTAATCTGCAAAGCAACAGTTTTTAGCTATTTCTGACTCAACAGGTCGTTTTGCGTGCTCAAGTTAGAAGAAAATGATCATAAAAGGCAGAAACATGGAGAATGAGAAACAATGCACATTATTGTCTTGCACCAGTAGCATTTACAGTGGGTATAAAAAATATTCAGCCCCCCTGGACTTTTCCCACATTTTATTTAGTTAAAACGTGGAATCAAATTTGATTTAATTGGTATTTTTTGCTACTGATCAAAGGAAAATACTAAATAATGTCAAAGTGAAAAAATACTTTAAAGCTATTGCTAAATGATTTACCAATAAAAAACAGATAATAATTGATTCCAGGAGTATTCACCTATTTTGTGAGGACACACCTAAATAAACTGGTGCAATCAATTGTCTTCAGAGGTCACATCATTATGTTATTGGAGACCACCTGTGTACAATTGAGGTGTTTCAAATTATTTAAAATGAAATGCGCCTGTCTGTGAGAGGTCCCACAGTTAGCTAGTGCATTTAAAAACAAGAGCTTCATCATGAAGACCAAAGAACATTCAAAGCAAATCTGAGAAAATGTTCTTCAAAAGCACCAATCAGGGGAAGGATATAATAAGACTTTAAAGACTTTAAGTCCATCATAACGAAATGGAGAGAATATGGCACAACTGTTAATTTACCTAGAAAAGGCAGTCCTCCAAAATGGAGCATCCGTGCGAGAAGGGCACTTGTTAGGGAGGCCACCAAGAAGCCTATGGCAACTCTGAAAGAGTTGCAGTCTTCCATGGCAGAGATGGGAGAAACTGTCCATGGGTAAACAATAGCCTGAATGCTTTACAAATCTGTGCTTTATGGGAGGGTGGTAAAAAAAAATCCATTGTTGAAGAAAACTTGCATCAAATCTCACCTATAATTTGCCAGGAGGCATGTGGGAGACTCTCAAGACAAGTGGAGGAAGATTCTATGGTCTGATGTGACCAAGATTGAACTTTTTCCCCTCAATGTTAGGCGCTGTTTGGCACAAGCCTAACACTACACATCATCCTAAGAACACTAGCCCTACTGTCAAACATGGTGGCAGGAGCCTAATGCTATGGGGGTGCTTCT
Source organism: Aldrovandia affinis (assembly GCA_029706075.1). Classification (NCBI taxonomy): domain Eukaryota; kingdom Metazoa; phylum Chordata; class Actinopteri; order Notacanthiformes; family Halosauridae; genus Aldrovandia; species Aldrovandia affinis. Next base: position 678,580 of record JAINUG010000282.1, on the reverse strand, counting down.
CTGCTTCAGGGACTGGAAAACGTATCAAAATAGAAGGCAAAATGGATGGAGCAAGATATAGACAAATCTTGGAGGAAAACCTGCTGCAGTCTGCAAGAGACCTGGGACTTGGGAGAAGATTCATAGATTCCAGCAGGACAATGACCCAACACATATAGCAAATGCCAAATTGGAGTGGTTTAAAAACAAATAAATGGGCCTCCTGCCTGCTCTAATGGTTTCAATGTCCGACGCTGGCCATGGCGACCGGGGTTCGATTCCCGCCAGAGTCGGCTCTGGCCGGAAGTGCCACCGGGGCCGGCAATTGGCTGTCCGCCCCAGGGAGGGGGGAGGGAAGCCGACAGGACATTCGCTGGGCACGAGAGTGGCTCTGGGGTGCGGGAGTTACGGTCGTTGGCTTGGTCTTGTCGAGTGCTGTCTCGGAGGAGACGATACTTTGCCTTTGTCGCCACCGGTCACAGGGCTACTATGAAGGAGAACTATGAAGGAGGGATTGACCTGAAAATAGCAGGTGTAATTAGCTACCAAATTGGGAGAAAAACAGGATAGACTTGGGAGAAGATTAATAGATTCCAGCAGGACAATGACCCAAAGCATAGAGCAAAAGCCACATTAAAGTGGTTTAAAAACAAACAAAAAATCTATGTCCTGGAGTGGCCCAGTCAAAGCCCATAGCTCAATCCTATTGAGAATCTATCTGTGCAAAGATTTCAAAATTGCTGTTCACCAATGGTCTCTATCTAACCTGATGGAGCAATGTTGTAAAGAAGAATGGGCGCAAATTGCAGTGTCCAGACATGCAAAGCTGATAGAGAGTTACCCAAATAGACTCACAGTTTTAACTCTGGCTGTAACTTAAGTCAATGGGGTGAATCAATTTTGTCTTTTTTAAAATTTGTAATTAATTAAGAAAAATAATATTTTACAAACGTATTTCTGTGTAATTGATAAATTATACAAAATCATATTGGAGTTTATTGTATGAATCAGGTTGGACACAGAACGGCCTATCACCCCAATCTCTTGCGAGTGAAATTAGGTCTTATATCTACAGAAAATAACGTATGGTAGAAGAAAAAAAAGAAAAGAAAAAAAGAACTGGCAAGCAGGAAAGATCTTTATAAATAAGTCAGAGAAATAAGAAAAAAAGAAAAGACATTTAAGCAGTACGCCTGAAATGACTTCAAACAAAAACCTCAAAATCTGCATTTTCAGTTAAAATTTCCACTGATAACAGGCTTGTGCGTCGACGTGCTTGGGAACTGCTTAATATTCAGCTTTTGCAGGTTTCGCATTTTCCATGTGGTAAAAACGAACTCTCGTCGACAGCAAAAGGCTGAAGTTCATTACCCTAAACTCAGTAAACTCAGTATTACTGGCACGTCTGACACTTCCGGCTCTCACCCGTCACTGATGATGTCACACTTTTCCAAAACACTGCAGATTATAAAAAGCCCATGTCAAAACTGTGAGAGGGACTAAGCACAATGATCCTCATACTAATCACACTCATCAGTCTTTGCACCCAAGCAGGGAGAGGTGAGTACCTTACTACACCTTCTATGATCTATGTCCTGTGTATGGCAAGGGGATTCATTCCTGAAAAGCATAAAGCAGGAACTACATAATGATTGTTGTTAAGGTGGATAGTGGGACTGGCATGCAAATCCCTACAGGATTTACATTTAACATTGTTTTCAGTTTTTTTTTCTTTTTGAAATTTGTTTTGGGCACCCCCTTGAGAACTTGCAGAATCCTTGATATGCAGTTTCCATGGGAAGTCCTGAGAATGTGGAAAAGTGAACAGTGTCAGTGTAGCACGTATGGATATGATGCGACTATTGACTAAATGATTTGCAAATTATATTACCTTTAATGAGGTTCGATAGCTTTGATCCAGATTTTTGCAGAGTGAGCAATAACAACTCTCTCTTTCAAATCTTTTACATTTGTATTATATATCTTTTTTTAAATCGCTGTGATGGGCTGACACTGGAAACTGAAAAAAACAACAAAACAGAGCTCATCCTCTCCCACTCGCTCACTCTCTCTCTCTCTCTCTCCTCAGCTCTGCGGGTGAAGCAGCCCTATCGGGTGGTGGCCAGCGACGGGGAGGTGAGGCTGCGCTGCTCCTACAGTGGCAGGACCGAGGAGATGCGCGTGGCGCTGTACAAGGGCATGTACGGGGAGCAGCAGGTGTGCGCGCACGTTCAACTTCAGCCAGTCGCACTTCCAGATGGACGGCCCCGTCCAGTGCAGGGGCGAGCTGGGCCACAGGAGCGTGGACATCGTCGTCTCCGGCCTGAGGGGCGAGGACAGCGACCTGTACCGCTGCAGGATGGAGGTCATCTACCCGCCACCCTACCTGGTGAAATACGGGAACGGCACCATCTTCTACATCCCAGGTACAACGGCGCTTGCGTGACATCGTTTATTCTGTTCCGACAGCAGAGCTGTGCCATCTAACCCGTGTGACTGTGCGCAGCGAGGCAGCGTTTGTAACATTTGTCCGCGTGACCCCCTTTGAGAATTTGTCCTTTAATTGATGAGCCCCCTTTGGCAGAGAACCCCTTGTGGTTCTCTGTAGCTCAGTTGGTAGAGCACAGCGTTGGCAACGCTTAGGTTGTGGGTTCAATCCCCACTGGGGCCACATATACTGAAAATGTATGCATTAACTACTGTAAGTCGCTTTGGATAAAAGCGTCTGCTAAATGGCATATATTATTATTATTATTACATAAGGGATTTTTCAAATGTCACCCCATGAACGAGGGCTCATGAGGATGAAATATGTGCACTGTGCTTTATCAGCCCCAAGTTCACGAATCAATAGCCAGAAACGCAAAACACGGGCACATAGTCTTTTAAGATGAATTTAGATTCCCGTCGGTTTTTCTCATTCTTGTCATATCGAAATGAGAATTGCCTTGGCAACGCATAGTGTAAGTAGGTTTTTTTTTCTCCAAACAGAAGGACCACAGTTTTGAAATGAGCACAAAGAGTCTTGTTGACAGTCAGGGAGTCTCACTGTGGTTAACCCGGTTACGCTCTTCCTGGAAAGAAGGGGTGCCCCCTACCACCAACTCTACCCAAATATATAGCGCGCAGACGTCACATTGAACAACGAAATTAACGTGATCGTGTGGAGATGTGTGTCATTTCTTACCCTCAGATGTCAGCCTGACAGCTATTATAAACTTAGGCCTTCGCACACGGCACACCCATTGCCATTTCTCAACGTCTTCTCTAATGTCGTCTCTTTCGGGTGACCCACAGAGCAAGCGCAGCACAGAGACTGCCCCTCTCCTGCGGGCCAGAAACAAGAAGACCCCGGGAGCAAGCAGGACATCCTGCCCATAGCGGTGCTGGTTTTCTTCCTCCTCCTCATCATCATCATCATCATCTCTACCTACAAGGTGTGACTCAGTCTGCATGAGAATCATGGCCTTACAGTGCATGAACCTAGACCTTTTTTCTTTTTGCACTTTTTTGGTTTTGGGGGGCATTTCAGTAGAACGGTAATATATGCTACAGTAAGTATATAGTTAACTGCCCAATTGACTTGATGTACCCCTCTTAAAGAGGGGTATCCAAACTTATCCAAGAAGGGATAAGAAAAACACCTGATTAAATTAATAAAGGTCTTAATTGAAGACCACAATTTATTTGAATCAGGTGTTTTAGTGCTGGGCTAGAGCAAAAGCCTGCACCCACACCGGCCCTTCTCCGATAAGATTAGAGAAACCCTGCTCTGAAACTTGAACGTAGGCTGTATAGTGTCTCTTCATACAAGATCAGAGTTAGGCACTTCTGTCGCTGCTGTTTCCCTGAACACTCTGCTCTCCTTGCAGTTCGTCAACATGAGCCACAGGAGGAAGATGTACGCACAGATGGCGCCAGTGGTCTCAAAAAGAGTGGACTGCAGATTTGGTTATGAAAACTTCCTGTGAAGTTAGAACTGGATTGGATTTGTTAATTGAATCTTTTTTTTGTTTTGTTGGTAATTTATTTACATTTGTAAAGAAAAAGGTGTTTAATTAGCAATCCAATGTGACACATACAACAAGAAAGAATTAGCATAAAGCTAACGACGACAAACATTTAAAGCGCCAGGCGTTCATTGAATCTTAATGCAGGAAAGAAAATGTCAAATGTGCAGATTTGAAGATGTAATCGCTGCAATCATTTAACATTATATGTTACTGTATTTTGACCATACTTTACCATGTGAGGTGTTCGAGTAGCCTAGTGTATATGCAGATAATAGGTTTTTCAAAAAAACAAAGGACAGAACATTTTGGAGTGTAAAAATGTTAATATTATGGAATGTATTTTCACATTCAGTTATGATCATATTCATGAACATTATGCAACATATACTGTATATTCCAGAAATATATTGTTGCTCTGTGTCTAAGTGTCTGTATGAAAATGTATTGTTTCCTAATTTTTAATGTGATATTTTCTAAATGTGGGACTTCTGTGGCCATGTAGCATTTATTTTGATGTGCTCAAGTTGTCTACTAATATTCAAATAAGAGTGATGGGTTATGGGAGTTCACAAACTGCCACCAGAGGGCAATGCGACACCCAGACTGGAGATCAGGAGAGCAGTTTGTAGGGCACAGAGCGATGTTTTGTTTGTCATTGTATATCCCATCTTTTTGTACATTTTGTGTTCAAATAAATGCGTACAAAATAACATTAATATGGCTAACAGTTTATCTTTAATAAGGCAAAAGCAGAACCCTAGGGAGTAGGGCAACACAGCCTGACCTGGAACTAAAGGATGAAATATAAAACAGATATATATATATATATATATGTGTAGCTTACATTAAAATGTTCCCTATTACAAGCCAAATAAAAAATGTTCAACACATACAGGCAAGATAAACACACGCAAAGGAGTTACACAAGTAAAATATGGTACTGTCTGATTTTCAATCTGATTCTTTTAATTAATTAACTGCATGAATAAAGCCACATTCAGTGGTAGTAAAGGTATCTTGATAACGTTTTAACAAGTGCCCCAGCTTGTCAATTTTAGCATGAACACGAACAATCAATATTATGATCTTAACAATGGTTAGCTTCATAAATATTTACAGAATGGGTGATATAGCTTCCAATATGTTTGCCACATATTTTTGCCAGACTCGTGTAAGAATAACTTAAAAATAAGTATTTTTACTTTGGGACTTAAAAGAAGAAATAGAGAGGCAACTAAGTGTGTGTGGGGGGGGGGCATACAGCCTAAGTGGAACAGCAATATAGCATGAAAAACATTAACAGAGGGAGTTATATGGATGTATTTTATGTATATTATTATTATTATTATTATTATTATTATTATTAAGTGTGATAATATTTGATGTTATGCTGTTAGCCTAATTATTAAGCGATTGTCAGTGGGAGAAAGCTAAATTAAAAAGTAGCTTTAAAGCTGAAATAGTAAAGACAACAATAGTATTTATATTTTAGCCATTGACACAGAGGACATGGGAGAGAGTGGTAATTAAGGATGTGTCATGGTATATTGCAAGGACATCTCATTAGAGTAACTTCAATCTCAAATTGCCATACAATGGAGGGGAAATAGCTTAACAATTAACCACAAAATGTATATAAAAACACACAATATTAAATATTGCAATATCAAATCAAAAACAGAGAGGGGATGTTTTTCGGTTTCACTACCTGTATAGAAATTAAAACTAGCATTTGTAAAATGTGTCATATGAAAACTATCTATAATGTGTCACAGCTTCATTATCAATGCAGACTATCCACTCATTCATATCTGTTTCTTTAAAACAATCAGAAATAATGAATTTAAGTCTCTGGAAAGCTGAACAACAGGATGTGATACGCAAAGAGGAGACACCTTTGTACAGGGCCTTTTATGTTCTGCTGAAATGCTGATTATCTGCTCTGCGCTTCTTGGTCCCCTTAAAACTTCTCAGAAAAACCCCTCCAAAAACAGGATGTGGGACAGACAGCTCAGGACAGGCCTTCTGCACTGAAGTCTATGACCTCCATACCCACCATACGAGTACGTTATTTAAGGTATCACTCAGAAAAAAAGTAGGACAAGGGCTTTATGGTTACGAGTTACAATCAATGGCCTACCGGGTTGTCTCGCGGTTACAATGTTCAATGTACAGTGTCGGCTCTGGCCGGGAGTACCACAGCAATTGGCTGTGCGCCCCGGGGAGGGGGGAGGGAAGCCGACATGAGTTGGCTGCGTATAGGAGTGGCTCTGGAGTACCGGAGTTAACGGTCGACGGCTTGGCGAGTGCGGTCTCGGAGGAAAAGTTAATCAATACCAAAAAGCAGAGATCAAAGTGATACCTTACCTCTCACACATGGCCAATGTTCTCGAGCTTACACGTTCTCGCAAAAAGTGTGTCTTCAAGCAAACTACATATTTTATTACTTGATCGCTGCCAACTTATTGAGGTTATCAGGCCAAATACTAATGAAGGACTTGCTGGTGAGATCACACCTGTTCACAGCAGGAGCTCACAAAGCACATTCTCATTATTTTGCGCACGGCGCTCGGGTGAGAAGTTAGGGACTGCTGTTCTCAAGAAGGCTTTGATTTCCAGATCGCCTGCCCACACATTTCCTCACCCCACCCACAGGCTCCACCCCTTGCTCGTCACACTGCGCCTGCCTTCATCGCAAAACGAGAGGAAAAAAAAACCCTTTGGGCTTCAGTTTGAACTTTTGCTTATATTAGGTTCATGCAATGAGTGCAACTTCCCCTGTGGTTACCTCGGCCATGAGAATCGAATCCACAGTTTTTATTTAATCGATGGTGACAATGATAATGATGATGATGATGATGATGCAACGTATTGTGCGGAATCGCTTTATGTGAATCCAAAATGGTTGAGAGATTTCCTTTCGAAAATGAAAACCTATTCAAATTATCTTTATCATCGTTTCCCGTATGTTTCGCCAATGACACACACCCACATGCATACATGCATACATGCACGCATGCACACACACACACTCATACATACATAAGGATGGAATGAGCGGTTTCAGTCAAGGCACTACACGTTTCTGTCCCAGTTGCATCGCCTGCAAAATTTGGAGAACACGCTGACATGCCCAATATTCAGTACTGCTATGATGTCTGTGTGTTCCACTATTTACCTGTGAACATTGAGGCACATATAACATCTAATTATAGAACCTTCGGGAAAAAAACCCCAGACTATTACAAATTTAAATTTGAAAATGAGAAATTGAGAATTATGGGTAAGAAAGCAGCCTATGATACCTGTTTTATTGTGCAAAAGTCAAAAATCTATTTTATTTGAATACTTTCTGTATATACAGAAATACAGCAGATGTACGTAGTTATTTATATTAGGTACTGGTTGGTTGACTGGTAAATACATTCCTAATCACACACTTACGGCAGACTGCGGAGACGGAAAAACCACATCACAACTGGTCTCAGTCCTGCTACCATCGACGATTCCGGATGTCCTGGCTTTCTTTGACTGAATCTGATTTGAGATTACACTGTATGAACAGGTGGATACAATTCATAGGGCAATCATTTCGATCATCGTAAGCTCATCTTTGATTCGGAGTGAAGTACCCTGCCCCATACTGTCATTTAAAGGGTGTTATGGCTCATTTACAGATTTATATCATTTTACTTTTACATTTTAGGCATTTAGCAGACGCTCTTATCCAGAGCGACTTACAGTTTACATTTCTTTACTTACAATCCATTTATACAGCTGGATATTTTACTGAAGCAATTCAGGTTAAGTACCTTGCTCAAGGGTACAACCGCAGTGCCCCACCTGGGAATTTAACCTGCAACCTCTGAGTTACAAGCCCAGCTCCCTAACCATTACACTACACTATATATAGGTAACTGCCCAAATAAAGGAAACAACAACAAAGTGTCTTAGGACCTTGGGCCACCACAAGTCGCCAGAACAGCTTCAATGCGCCTTGGCATAGATTCTACAAGCGCCTGGAACTCTATTGGGGGGATGCAATGCCATTCTTCCACGAGAAATAAAATTTGGTGTTTTCTTTGGTGGTGGTAAACGCTCTCAGGCGCCGCTCCAGAATCTCCCATAAGAGTTCAATTGGGTTGAGATCTGGTGACTGAGATTGCCATGGCATATGATTTATATTGTTTTCATGCTCATCAAACCATTCAGTGATCAGTCATGCCCTGTGGATGGGGGTGCTGCCACAAGACCACTCCCATCAGGATAGAAATGGCATGAAGGGTGATCACTCAGAATGGCTTTGTATTTATTGGCGTTTGCCTTGCCCTCTAAGGGGTTGCGTGGGCCTAAACCATACCAGGACAATGCACCCCACACCATAACAGAGCTGCCAGAACCCTTCATTTACTCAAATACTTCCTTTATTTTGGACCAATAGATTACATTTCTTTACATACAATCCATTTACACAGCTGGGTATTTACTGAAGCAGTTCAGGTTAAGTATCTTGCTCAAGGGTACAACGGCAATTTCCCACCTGAGAATCTGCAACCTCTGAGTTCACCAGTTCACTAACCATTACACTGCACTGCCAAATATGGCTGGCCTGGATAGCCTACAAAAATGACCTAAAGATGACTTAAGGAAAGCCAAAGGGTCGATATGCAGCAAGAATCTGAAGTAACCACCTCAGAGTTCAGTGCTTAAAAAAAGAGACCGTCTAGATACTAACTTATATCCACGACACGACAGGCGTGTCTGAGATGACAGATTTGACTGTGCCACGCAGATCTGTTTAGAACAGATCCATTGACATAGCTAAGCTCCTGTTCTCTCCCCTGCATACAGTTACCATTGTGCACTAAACACCTGTGCGAATGTTTCTATGGACAAACGCTGCGGTCCAAACAGCCCGAAGGTTCACTGATCTACGTGCCAGTGCAGAACGTTCTGGGCTAAATGTGCAGTCCGGTGATGCAATGGCGACAGGACAGGGGGCCAAGCAACACCCCCATTATAGTGCTTTTCTTACATACAACAAAACAAAAATACAAAATTCTGATGTGAGTTTATTCTGATTTAATTCAGCATGGTCATTGGTATTGCACTACACGCTTTGGACCTGGTGAGAAAGGAAACCAGTGAAGAAAAATCCGTGAGTCCCCGTCTCCCTTGAAACACACCCAACATTGCTGCCGCCGGACTGGCGCGTGTGTCTGCTCCGCTCCCCGTGACTCCTCGAACCTCCAGCTCCGCGTTCACAGCGGCCCTTCCCCTCCCGCGGCCGCCGAGATCAGCTCCCTCAGAGTCTCGACCCTCTCCTCCTCCGACAGCGGCTCGAACTCGTGCTCGGGCACCTGTGAGCGGAGGGCACATCGCAGAAGAACTCAGAAGAGTTGGCTACTGCAGAGCCAGAAGCCGGTAGATAGATAGATAGATAGCTTATTTATTGTCCTTTTCAGGAAATTTGTTGCCACAGTCTGTACAAACAAACCTCACATAAATTACATAAATACAGATATACACACCACTATTACATACATACATTAAATCTGCGGCCACATGGGTACATACCAACATACACAATCACATTCGTCTATACATGATTTTTACAGAGGTATTTTGTTTAATGATGCTATGGCAGAGGGGACAAAACTCCTGCCAAAGCGTGCCCGTTTCCAGGCAAGGGTTCTGTATCTGCGACCTGATGGAAGTAGTGTGAAGAATGGGTTGAGGGGGTGGCTGGGGTCATGTGCAATGGTACGTGCTCTGCGTGTAATGGCTCTGCTGTTGAGGTCTGAGAGGTTGGGGGTGGGGAGGCCAATAATTTTGGAGGCATTGTGTGTAATGCGTGTGAGTTTGTTCCTGTGGGAAACAGTTAGCATGTTGTACTTGTGGGTCAGGAGACTTGGCTCACCACGACGGGGCGGTAGCCCAGGGCCTTTAGGTGGCGGATCATCACGGCCAGCCTGCCCTGGGGGTGAGGGGTCCCGAGACAAAAGAACCACGATGGCGCCCACAGCACCGCCACCCTAAAACACAGGAGGGGCATCCGTAAGTCTCCGTGACAACAGGGGCACTGGCACACCCTTTTCCCATCCTCCGTATACATAATAATAATAATAATAATAATAATAATAAAATATAATATAATATAATAATAATAAAAAATATAATATTAATATTATATAATATATTATTATATTATTATCATTATTATAATATATTATAATATCCTCACAAAACAGGGTATCCTCAGAAAACCATCCGCCTGCCGTGGATTTTTGTACAACAAAATGTGGCCTTCTCTTAAAGATGTACACGTCGACAACACGATTGAAGCGGATCAGACAGGTGTTTGAAGTAAAGGAAACGTGAAATGGGTGACCACTAGGGAAGAGGTGGGAGTACCTGCGGCAGGGTTCTCCTTCGGATGGAGAGCTTTCATCTGTCCTTTGCAGGGGCAGCGTAATCAAACAGTCTGCAACACAAGCGCACACACACACAGATTACTTTACTGTGGAAGTAGAATATACCCCTATAATATCATTTTAGTTAACACGACATTGGGTTTCCATCAGACTCAATTGCACTTGTATCAATATGCAAAAAGTCTATCAATGTTGAAAGACAGGGCAACACACTTGAATATTTACTACGCTAATCTTAAGAACAATATAAATCGATGCGAATGTGTTAATAACAAGGTCGTCAGGTTTGCCAGATTGTGAAAATTCCCCACACGGTTAGAATATGCAACATAGCAATATTTCATAGTGTTACCCCAGGGCTCCTCGATAATAACATATTTACTAACATCTAATTCATGATTAGGGCTTCAATAAGCATTTGTAAGTTGACCGGAGTGGACACTGTAACTAGAGAGTTACGTAATAGTTATGTGTTAGAGTACATAAATGATGATAGGAAATAGTGTATGTTAAGATGTGACGGTAAGCGACAGGCATAGTTACCTATGAAGTAGGTGTTCTCAAGGACCACCCCCTCCTCTAACACGCCAGCTCCTACGATGCTCTGTATCATCTTCACCAGACCCTGGTTGACCAGATGGCCAGTGTGAGGCGGGTAAGCGATGTCGTCTGGCACCGCGAGGGCCTGAGGCAACGGTGGACGGTCCAGCCGCAAACAGAGGCCCACGTAATGCAGCTTTCGCTGGTTGGCCGTTAAGAACTGGCCACCTGTACGGAGACAGCGCACAGGGGATCATGGGTGTGAGATCAGCGAGTAGGAGAGCATGCAATGGCAGTGTGAGGAAGGGGCATGGGCGGGGCATGGGGGACGGGGCATGGGACAGGGCATGGGACAGGGCATGGGACAGGGCATGGGACAGGGCATGGGCAGGACATGGGCGGGGCATGGGCAGGATAGTTAGAGAGGAGGGAATATTATGGGTTCTGTGTGGCTTAGAATACATTCACATTTTTACATTTTAAGCATTTAGCAGACGCTCTTATCCAGAGCGACTTACAAGATGTGCATTAATACATGGTAGGAACAATCATAGTTCACGCAAGAGATCAGTGCAGTAATACAGCGATAGACATCATTGCAGGCAGCTGCGTACAATACCTGTAACACTGGGAAGGAAAAGGTTAGTATTTTTTTTATTCAATGGAGTAAGCAGGGGTATAGAGTGTTGAGCAAGTAGGCAGTGGTGATGATGTAGAGCATGGCGTTGACAATGGGTTCGATTCCCATTGGGACCACCTTTACTGAAAAATGTATGCACTCACTACTGGAAGTTGCTTTGGAAAAAAGCATCTGCTAAATGGCATATATATATATTTAAAATCATGTGTGTTTGGGGAAGGTGTGATGATGGTATTTTGGAAAGAGCGCAGCCTGACCTGGGGCCAGAAGCTCATCCAGGATATCTCTGCGCAGCAACCTTTGAAGAGGGGCGAGGGGGAAGTGTCCCAGAATGCACAGGAAGAAGACTCCCCTCAGCAGGTCTGCGGGGGCCATCTTGGGCAGGTAGGATTCAAAGCCATGGGTCACACTCTCCAGGAACCTGTGGGAGATGTGTAGTGTAATAGTTAGGGAGCTGGGCTTGTAACTCAGAGGTTGCAGGTTCAATTCCCAGGTGGGACACTGCTGTTGTACCGTTGAGCAAGGTACTAAATGGATTGTATGTAAACTGTGTAAGTTGCTCTGGATAAGAGCATCTGCTAAATGCCTAAAATGGAATAATGGAAAATGGAAACAAAATAAAAACATGCCCCAAAAGGGTCATCTCCTCAACTCCTTGCAGGCCAAGCTTGGCTGGCACAAATGAACGGGAAGGCGAAGGAGGAAATGACTGAGTGGGAAAGAGCAGCTTACTCTTGCTGGTGGCATGGAGAAACGTGGTTCAGCTGGGAGGAGATCTTCAAGAGGCTGAGGACATCCTTTTGTGTCAGAGCGCTTGGGTTCTGGATCACCTTCTCTAAAAACTTGTCCAAAAGCTCCACCGGACGGAACCCAAGGTCTTTGAACAGCAACAGGAAGAGGACCAACTGGGAGCCGACGAGATCAAAACAGACCAGAACGAGATCAGAACAGACCAGAACGAGATCAGAACAGACCAGGTTGGAACACACACACAGGAAACACGAGCAATGCATCAACTGTCTGGCTTTTGATTTAGTTTATCATTAACGTGCCATTTGTAAATGCATTTTACTGTTTATCTTTGAAGGGAAAGGGTCTTCGACACTGAGAAATGACTACCCACCAAATTATAAATGAATCATTCGTAGAACCACCTCTGACTCCCTTCATGTATACATTGCACTGCATTAATGTAAGTTTCAGAAACACAATAAACTGTGACATTCATAACCGCTCGTAAAAACGGTTTATCTCCTAACACTTCACTATACTTGCAAGCCAAATAAAGTTATACTCTAAAATATTCAGCTGGGAAGTACGGTTTGCAAAATTAAAAAACTTTATAATTATAAACTTTGTTATGAACAATTGCCAAGTGAGGCAGAAATGAGTGACGGGCTGTGAGACAGGTGGGGCCCTCACCTGCTTGTTGTCCCAAATGTCAAAGGTGGATGTCAGGTACTCTGCCAGGGCAGAGAGGAGGTGGAGGTCCCTGTAACGCAGCTCTCTGCAGGCTTTCAGCACATTCAACAGCCTGAAGGTGGGGATGCCATAGATGTTCTCTGCACAGCGAGGGAAATGCGGAGGAAACGCACGTGTCAGATCCAGGAAAGGGTGCCCAAGGAAGGGATGAAGTGATGGATGTAACAGTTAAAATCGCTTCTCTCTGTCAGACCGGCCCTGGGCGTTAGCCCCGATCGGAGGCGGCATGAACTGGCCGTGAAGCACGTAAGGTTGTCGGCGAGTTCCGTCTCGAAGGAGGCGGATCATCGCAGGCATCGGAAAGTAGCTTGCCCCGTAGAAATGGGCGGTGAGTTTGTGGGGGGAGGGTTAATCGAAATAAATAGAGGGTATAATCGGCTTTCAAATTGGGGAGGGAAACAAGGAAAAGGCTGGAAAAATGTATTTAAAAAAATTAAAATTAAAAATAAAAATAAAAATCGTTTCTCACCTGCTATATTCTTGCTGCAGATGCTTAACAGGGGCTTGGAGTAGAGGTTCATGGCGGCCAGTGTGGTGAGCATGTACTGGGCGTTGGGGAGGCTGAATTGCTCCACCATAGCCAGGGCTTTTTTCTGGAGGAAGAAGTGAACGAGATGTTTGACAGAAGCGCAGGTGGAGCCAAAAAGGGCTGAAGCGTTGCTGCAGAGTGCAGGTAAAGGGCCCCTCACCTCCAGCTTCCACTTCAGAGCCATGGGGGCGTCCCTCCCGACACACCGCATGAGGCTCTGCAGCGCCATCACGCTCTGGATCCCTGGAACTCTGTCCTCCACCACCAGACTGCAGACAGACACACAGACACAAGGACAAGGCACCTAATGAAATGAATGCTAGTTGAAAGAGTGACCAGTACAAATGTATTGACAATCCACATGCAACCTACTCCATTCCCATACTTACAGCGTCTGACCTGCCACTTCATGAGTCATATCATACGCAGTAGTTATCAATTAGTTGGCCTCGCGAGTCACAATTTTTTCCGTATGCTTAAATGATGAATAAAAGGAACCAACAACAGTGGCATGCCCGTAAAAAAGCACTGTGTTTGGTGATAAGTCTGCCCGTGATACAGGGAGAACTGTTGATCCTTCCCCCCCTCCCCAGTCAACAATTCAATATGATGATTCGTGATCTCCTGGAAGTGAGTGCTCTAATAGCCAGCTAAAGGCAGGCAGTGTGGTATAATGGTTAGGGAACTGGGCTTGTAACGTTAAGGCTGCAGGTTCAATCCCCAGGTGGGACACTGCCGTTGTACCCTTGAGCAAGGTACTTAACCTGAATTGCTTCAGTTAATATCCAGCTGTATAAATGGAGTGTAAAGAAATGTAAGTCGCTCTGGATAAGAGCCTCTGCTAAATTCCTGTAATGTAATGTAACGAGAAGTACTTCAGAAATCCAGACGCAGAAATCAAAAGCAATCACCATTTTTTTTTTTTTTCCCCCAACAATTTTAACCTGGCGGTAAGGTAACCCTGGTAACCTCAAGGGCCTGAGAACGAGACTCCTGTGAGTTGATCCCCGTCACACTGATGAAGCGCTTGTGGAGGAAGAAAATTTGTATCAAGTTGGGATGCTACACCACATCCACAGGGGACGCAGACACTAATTAACTCAGTGTGACGCTGCAGTTCGGAGTGATCCGGTCAGAGACAAAGGCTTTTCACGCCACAACTTCAAAGGAACATTTGTTCTTTTGTAACGTTTCCCCCACGGCAGGAAACCTCCTTCCCATTGGTTTAAGACCCTTGGAGGGCTGTTCTAACAACCTGTTATATCTTCATGTTAGCCCATAGCTCCAATTACCTGTAAGTTAACTCCCCGTTACCTCCCCCTTGTGACATGTTCCCTCCCCTTCCGTTGTGTTGGATATAAATATCCATTTGAATTTGAAGGCGGGAGATTCGCTGTCCTGCGTGACACGGGTCTCCGTGCAGCTGTTCGTAATTAAAGCTTTAATACTGTTAAAATAAATTCTCTCTGATCCTACTGAGTTTTCATTTCCACGACACGCTACTCGCGCTTTCGTTGAGTCGTGTTCATGACGGACTCTTCCCACCCACCCACCGGAGGCCGTCTCTCAGCGCGTCCACGTTCTGGCTGCTCTCCATGCTGTCGAGGCAGGAGGCCAGCACTGACAGGGACCTTTCGTCAAACTCATTCAGGCTTTCCTGCGGAGGGGAGCAAAATAAACAAGAGTGAGTCACGGTGAATACCCACACAATGTGTGCTGTCGGTCTAATAAGTGTCACGCATGTATTATTCATGAGTATTCAATGGGAAGCTTTCTGATGCTGGAAGACAAAAGTTCCAGGGTAAAAAGTAAATGACTTCCTGAAAATCTATCTAAATCTATGTACAAAATCTATTGATGTTGTTGTTAGCGTAGAAAGGGAAAAGATCATAAGTCTGTCCTCCGTGTGAAACTGTTTATTATACATAATAATAATAATATATGTCATTTAGCAGACGCTTTTATCCAAAGCGACTTACAGTAGTGAATGTATACATTTTCAGTATATGTGGCCCCAGTGGGGATTGAACCCACAACCTAAGCATTGCCAACGCTGTGCTCTACCAACTGAGCCACAGAGAACCACACGAGAGAAAGGACACGATAGGGATGCTCTGCGGTCAGTGTGAGATTGGCCGGGACACGCCCCCTGGTTGGTTACCTGCACCGCGCGCAGTAGGGTCTGCACCACGCGGCTGGTTTGGGGCAAGCCCAGCTTCACCACGGCCAGCAGGCTGAAGACCGCGTCGTTGCTCCTCATGCGCGAGGCGCTCACCATGGCGCAGTCGCACAGCTGCCGGAACACCGGGTGCTCGAACATCAGCCGCCGCTCGTAGCGCTTCTGCTCCTCGGACATCTTCTTCGTCGTCATCCAGATGCGCGTGAGGCTGTTGCTCACGCGCCCCACCGTCAGCGTGTAGCGGCCCACGAGGTCCAGCACGTCCGTGGGAGAGTGGCACTCCTTCAGCTGGGCGTAGAAGGGCACCTGCTTCTCGGTCTGCGCGCAGGGGACGGTGAGAGCACTCTCCTCCGGCAAGGACGACGACGGGTCAGCGGCGTCGTCCAGGTACTGCGAGCCGAGAGACTGCCCTTTGGATCCATGTTGTCCCTGCCACCCAGGCCCGTCCTGAGTGTAATATCTGACACTGTTCCCACGGCAGCCTGCCAACGGCCGCACGCTCCACAAACAAGGAAGTCCGCCATGGTGCCCTCGCGCACCGAGTGCTACAAAGTTCCTCCCTAGTCCCCCCCGGAGGACGAGGCGTTTCCATAGCAAACTGTCCCTGCAAAGCAGCAGTGTGCATCTGAGCAACTCATTGCCTAATTTGCGGCCTGTCATTCTTATTACTTTCTAAACAAAGAGGGGAAAGGATTTGGTTTAGCATCATAACAGCAGCAAGCAGACGCGCACACACAGAGAGCATAAAAATACGAATCAGACCTCAGCCCCCGTCACTAAATAAAAGGACTAACGTTAATACAAAAAGATTCTTGACGGGATTTTCACAGCCATCATGAAAATATACATTTGTCTTGGATGTCCCGAAGGTCTACACAATAACATGGGCCTACCGGGTAACGGCCAAATTAATCCATTGAGCTGCTGCAAGTGTAATGTTCGTTTTAATGAAACATTTGACATTTATTAGGTACAAATGGCTACTTCCGTGTCAAATAACGATTACCGGCTTCGAATCTACCGCTCAAAAGACCACTTGCAGAGTCGTCCTTGACTCGTAATGAGCGCTTGTGTTCGCTTTCTCGCAAGCGTGAGCTACATTACATTAGCCCACCGGTTGAACCGTTTTTAAAAACATGTTCGATAACGGTTATCCCTCATCAAGATAATAACTTACTTGTTCCTAGCTAGATAGCTAACGTTAACGTTATTGATTAAAAATGTATTAATAATTTATTTAAAAGCTAACCACTATCTACGACAAACTACAGACATGTCAGCTATACTCTGGCTAACTAAATTACAAGAAAGCAACGCTATATTTCATTCACCCATAGCTAAAGACATAATACGTGTAGAAGAAAATGACGTGCGGAATATTAGAATGAATGACTTAGCTAGTAAACTAATCGTTTCACTAACCTCTGGATGCAATGATCCCGCAGAAACACACTCATGTGCCTAAACGTGCGCCGCCATGACAGCTAGGACACGTGACCGGATGTTGCGCAACGCGAAGGCCGTCCTCTTTGTCTGCTGGGAGATGTTTGTGTTTTGCTTCCGTTGCTCAAACACGGACCAACTTTTGGAGCTTCGCGAAGCCGAATTATTCCTATTTTACGAGGATAAACTCGTAAGATAATTGACCTCAGTAGTTTAAATGTAGTATTGGTAGTTAACCGATGTTTAATTATCGAAACGCGACTGGCAAGCCCCGACTTAAAAGATAGTTTACGTTTACGTTAGGTAACAAGCTATCGGCTTGATCTGATTGAATAACCAAACAATACCACTCTTGTTGTATGCCTGTTGAAAGTACGGCAACGACCATTCATTTGAACATGGATGTCAGTTTGTCGGTGACACTACTGCGAGAGCAGATGGGGACCGTGATCGAGCAGGCGGTGAGTGCAGCGGTGGAAACAGTGCTGGGCGAAATGGCCAAAGTCGTGGGCTGCAAGCTGGAGGAGTGCAGCAAAGAAATGAGTGCGAAAGAAAAGGAGAACGAGAGCATCAAACAGATGCTCGAAGTGTCGCAGTGTCAGATTAAAACCATGCGAAAGTACCTGAGCGCCGTGATCGCCAAAGACGACCGCCACGTCCTCATGAGTCAAAGGAATGTGCGAAAGCAGAATGAGTCCAACAGGATCTGCCGTGCGCCCGCGGGAGAGACGCAGCCATTCCGTGGAATAAAACGCACCGTGAAGGAGGGGGACGGCACTGTGACTGTTAGTAGGAAAGCTCAAAACGCTTTGACACAGAGTCCAGCTGTCTATCCGTCTGAAGGTCTGGCCCAAGTCGCGTCGTCTTGTGACAGGTTGGCAACGAAGTCGCCAAGCCCCCGCGAACTGGCCCAAGAGTCTGCTTCAAGGCAAGGGAGCGAGGACTCCTTCGACACTACCATCCCCCGCGTCTCAAGGGAAGCGTCTGAGTTGGCGCATATGAAAGGTAGGGCAGACCTCAAGAGTAGCTTACATTTGTGTATCTTTTCTGTATCGCATTACACAGAAGATATAGAAGCTCTTGGGGGGGAAAAAGTACAAAGGGGGCAACTCAATTGGTACCTGGTATGTTTTTTAATTCATAAAAGGGATTAACAAAATGAACAACTTTTTAATTTTAGTTTATTTCTAAAGCTGAGTTCAGTTAGCACAACAAGAAGGCACAGGTGGAAATTAGTTCAAGGTAAATTCCACAAGGATATCATGAAGTGTTATTATTTTTGTACATAGAGTTGCCAATGCATGCAACAGCTTTCCAGTTCAGGTAGTGGAGGCAGAAACACTTGGGCTATTCAATCCCAGGCTTGATGCAGTACTGGATATTCTTTAGACTGGGAAACGGGGCAGGCAGTGTGGTATAGTGGTTAGGGAACTGGGCTTGGACGTTAAGGTTGCAGGTTCAAATGGAACACTGGTTGTACCCTTGAGCAAGATTTATGCTTCAGTAAATATCCAGCTGTATAAATGGATTGTAAAGAAATGTAAACTGTACCATAAGCGTGTAAATGCCTGTAATGTAATGTAATGTATACGACAAGCCAGCAGCAGAAATGTGAAGGCCTAAAGATTTATGCCTCATGCCGGTCTGCTTATGTCAGCCGATGTCACTCACGTCTCTCTCTTCCAGAGGAGTGCAGGGGCCCCCCTGAAGTGGAGAACGGGTCTCAGGCAAAAGCGGATGAGTGTGAGCCCGTGTGGGTCGCTAAGCAACGCACCACTGCGCAGGACGAGGGCCCAGTGAACCTGGACCCCGGCCCCCAGTCTCCCCCCCTCGGGACGAGCGTCGCCGCGGCAGCCGAAGCGAGCGCGTCCACGGTTTGGGACGCGCCCGTGCGGGCGAAAGAGGAGGAGGCGGAGATCGAGATCATCTGCATCAAGGAGGAGCCCGAGGAGCTGGAGCCGTACCCGCTGAACCCGCAGTGTGCCAGCCTGGGCGTCGATCTGGGCGGCGCTCCGGACGGCGACCGCCCCCCGGGCAGCGAGGCGTCCCTCACTGCGGTGACCTCCTTCATGTGTGAGTATCGGCCCGTGCCCGTGACCGCCAGCGTTCCTTCAGGAGGCGCGTACCGACCACGTAGAGCAGGGATCTCAAACTCCAGGGATCTCAAATGGGATCTCAAACGGTGTCTGTGGGTGTGCTTTCCTTACTAATTTAGGCCTTGGGGGGTATGTTTGTGGATTCTTTAGCCATTCAATGAAACACACCAAAAACCAACAGGCACTGCAGCCCTCTATGGCTGGAGTTTGAGATCACAGATTTAGAGCAAGGGAGACTACAGACGGTTTCCTTTTTGGTCTTGGAAAAATGGTTCTGGTTGCAGTTTAACGTGTAGAATCGGAGACCGTCTAGGACACAGGTGTCAAACTCATTCCATCAAGGGAGTCCTCCACCACACTAATGAGCTTCCTTCTTCAACAAAGGAGGGAACCTAATTGAAATCACCTGGTCTTTGCACACACTCGCCCTCAATGGAATGAGTTTGATTCCCCTGGTAACTCCATCCTGTGCGGGGCCTTTGCTTCCGAAAGTGGTTTTATTCCAGTAACTCAAAACTCTGGGTTTTGTCAAAAACACCAGACGGCCAGAGATCGCAGACGGGCGGTGGCCAGAGGCCGGCTCGCTGGCGGCACCGGATGAGGGAACCGAGCCTGTACGAGGAGCACAAGCACCACAAGGCGGAGCTGAAGCGGCGGAGCCAGCACCGGCGTCGCGAGCGTGAGAAGAGCCTGCCGCAGCCCCTGCTGGCGGCGCTGGAGCGGGAGCGCCGCGAGAAGAACCGCATCCGGGTGGCCCGCTGGCGCGCCAAGCGCAAGATGCAGGCGGGCCTGGTGCCCTCGCAGCCCGCTCAGTTCGGCTACCCGCCCACGCAGACCGTCGTCCACATACAGCACGGCGACAAACTCCACTGTCACCCGCCGTACGGCGCAGCGGCTCCGCCGGCCGGCAGCCTTCTGTACAACAGCGGCGCGCAGTGTGAACAGAACAGCGCGCTCTACTCCTCCCTGCAGTTCACCTCCAACCCTCTGCTGCCCGGACTCAGGCATGACACATAGCTGTCAGGTGACCCATTGTGACATCATCCTCGCAGCAGGGCATTGTGGGAGCAGACCCCCGAGCTCTCCAACAATAAGGGTGTTCTGAGGGATTCAGGTTTCTATTGGCAATAGGATTTTTTGTTTAAATTGTATTTTTGCTAAATGGTTCCTGAGAAACGTGACAGGAAGGGCTTCGCTGAAGGAGGACGTGTGGGGTGATACAGCGGAACGGTTTCACTGCGCACCTGGCTGCAGTGAGAACTACGGCCTTTACAGAAACAATATGGAAAAAGAGAGACAGTACTGAGAAAATAGACATGTTTATGTGTATCGCCATATTTAAATGTTTTGGATAATTTATTATTTTCAAACCGCTCATATATGTA
The DNA here is from genome assembly GCA_029706075.1 of Aldrovandia affinis. Taxonomy (NCBI): domain Eukaryota; kingdom Metazoa; phylum Chordata; class Actinopteri; order Notacanthiformes; family Halosauridae; genus Aldrovandia; species Aldrovandia affinis. The sequence goes on along the minus strand of JAINUG010000282.1, from coordinate 657,860 downwards.
TTTTTTTGTAACCATTGAGCTGTCTTTGAATCTAGAAGTGTTAGAACTGTAACACCGCCTGGCTTCATACTCCAAAAGTGGGAACTTTTTAGCTGATTAACTCGTGAAACTCGTAAGTGTCGAGTGTCATCGTTGGGTAGTTGGTAGATGGATCCAGAAATGTTAAATACTTGAGTGAACTAGTTTTTGTTCGTTTGTTTTTGCTGCTAGTTTCCTACTGTTAAATTGTTTGGATTCAATTTCACAATTTTACATTGACCAAGTATTCGGATTATGGGATGTTTTTTTAATACCTAGTCGTAAACATCTCCATTCACAAGGAGTGTATGGTCTCAGTATGTCATGTTTTGTGCTAACATCCTCATTAGGTCAAAATATATTTTTCCATTTTCATGTCAGTTACATTACAGGTGGACAGATTAATGCAACCATGTGTTTTTATTATATTTTGTTATGTCTGAGTTCAAGACCTCAAGCAGCTTCTTTAAAAACTCATGGCTCGGAGGTGTTATTCTCACATTGGAGTGGATATCGCCTCCAATAATCAAAACAGTTGTGCCAGAAAAGAGGTCTGCATGTTGGACAGGGTCACATGTTGTCTCCCAAGTTAATATAGTTTGCCTGATTGTGGCCCCCGGATGGCGCAACCATTCAAGGCATTTGCTCTCAGTGCAGTTTGCCCACTGCAGCCTGGGTTTGAGCCCAGGAGTGCCATTCGGGGCTGGCGATTGGCTGTAGGGAAGCTGGCATGGGCTCACTACGACTCCGTGTGTCAGAGTTAAGGTCAATGGCTTGGCGAGTTCATCTTGAAGGGGGCAATTCGGTGTCTTTGTCACTGCTGATCCAAGATTTGTGGCGGCAGACTCCGTACAAAGGGAGGGGTAGTTAAATTAGAGGAGGGTACAATAGGTCACCAAAATGGGGGAAGAAAATTAGCCTGATGAACAATGGCATGGGTATTACAAATGGGTGTTTTATTATATTTAGTGGTATATTGTCAGATATTATGCATATATTACTCAAAGGTATTTTGTTCCATTATTATATTATTTGAGTGACAAAAGTTAGGAAAAGTAAGAATCACTGCAAACTCTTTATTTTTGTAGAATAGGTGATGATTAATAATTGCTTCCCCCCGTTCCTTTGCTAACTAATATGAAGGAAAATTGACAAACCACAATGAGATGTTTTTAGAAATGGGAATGGACATACACAATACACACAGTATAAAAAAATACTTGCAATTGTGTCTACTGTCACCGTTAGAAACGAGCTCTGTAAAATGGTCACAGGAGGGCAGTGTAAAGAACAGTTCAGAGTTCTCCCATGTGCTTGATAAACTCCTGGACATCAATCATCCCCGTGTGTGTGTGTGTGTGTGTGTGTGTGTTTTCTGTTAGCCGTTGACGATCCTTTGGGAGAGGGCCCCTGGCAGGGTGTACAGCAGCAGGGCGAGGAACAGAGCTGTGATGAGCAGCACCAGAGCGATGATGATGTACTTCTTATAGTTCTTCCAGATCAGGTGGAAGAAGCACTTAAAGGGGTTCATGAACCAGGAGAAGGACGTGTCTGGTCGGCTGGAGAGAGAGAGAGGGAGACGACAGCGTGAGTCGAAACCAAGAAGGAAAAGATTGTGTACAATCCACAAGAATTCGCAGGAAAAAGCACCACACTACTTAAGAAGTTTGAATTTGTAGGGCGGGTAAAAAAAAAAAAAAGATGCATAAAGCAAACTGAGGGAAAAAAACGGTTTACACTTATTTAAAAGAGGACAAAAACACCCCTAGTGGTGCATGGAGCTAATGCGCTGGTTCTCAGAGCTGTGATGCATCTTCATGCCAGCGCTGATTGGCCAGGAGTGTCATGGGATGACACATAATGGGCCATAGTGTTGCCCCGGGGGATCATTAGTGCAATGGCAGCTCCTCTGATCCATCCACCATCCCATGGTTTGTCTGTGCCAGCCGCTAGAAATGTGCACAGTCCTCCAGCGCAACGGCTAAACAGCTCAGCACAGCAAGACTAGAGTGAAAAGGAGCAGTCTGTCTGCCCAACCCTGTCTGCGATTGAGCATTCCACATTTTGGAATAAAAAAGGGATAGAAAGTTGCTAAAAATGGAACACAGATGTCCCTAAATATAACTCAAGGACACAATAAATAAATTAAAAAAACTATGTTTTGGATTGCTGTTGGGACGTTTTCAGTGATCGTTGGCAAAGGCAGTAACTGAAATGGCAGATGTTTATTTTTTTCTACTGTCCCTGTGCTATAAAAATAATTTTTAGAAAAAAAAAACAGAAGAAGCATGTTTGTTTTTGCCCTATTTTCAATAAGGGTTTCAAACATTTTCCTCTCAGTTGCATTTAGTGTCATTTAAAGACAATGATGTTTACATTTGTGGTAATGAAGCTTTTTCAGAATAGGAGACCACTTTGGCCTTCCATTCTCTGCACCAGATTGTTTAGTCATTTGCGTGTTGTTCAGTGTGCTTGTTCCGAGCATGCTCGGTCAGTGAGCATGCTCGGTCTGTGCCAGGTGACAGGACGTACTTGGGTTTCTCCAGGGGCTCTGGCTCCTTGCGTGCACGCCCCACAGGGTGTTTCTCCGCCTCCTCTGATGTCAACAGATGGAACTCCGCCTCCACTTTCCCCTGAAAAATTACAGTAACAAGGTCAAATATAAAGCACAAGAAGAGTGGGGAGAGTGGGGAGAGTGATAAGGGTGACCTCACCGTGAGCTCGCCGGACTTGACAAAGGGCCACCACCCCCGCGAGCGTTTCTGCTGGAAGATGGAAATCTTCTCGCTGTACATTCCCAGCATGTCCATCTTACAGACCTTGGCCGACTTGGCCCCACGCGGAAAGCCATGCAGGTCCAGCTCCACCGTTCCTGAGGACAGAGGGGCACGACTCAGCACTACAGCGAGCAGTTCCAGGTGCGCCGATCCAGGGAGAGCGTGATTTCACAGTACAGAACCACTCACAGGTGTGACGGCGTACCTAACAGCGGAAGCGCACAAGAGCAGCCTCACAATCTCCCCGGAAGGAATCAGTCCAGCGAGCGCAAACGATAGCGTGCGTCTGGCTCTGGAGGGAATCCTGTTCAACAGTAACTACTAGGGGTGTAACGGTACACGTATTTGTACCGAACCGTTCGGTACAGGACTTTCGGTTCGGTACGCACTGTGAACCGAACGTATGCAATCTTGCTTTAACCACTAACGCACATGCAGAACTTTTTTGTGTGTGGTTGCAAGCAGTATTGACGGACATTTTTGTAGTTATTTAAGAAAAAGATATGTGCCTTACTTTGTTCAGTAAATTATGGCCAATTAGCCGCTGTTTACAAAGTTCATAATAAATGAAAAGCTATTTTATGTTTTTCATTTCTTTTTTCCCCCCCGCTGCACCGAAAACGTACCGAACCTTGACTTCAAAACCGAGGTACGCACCGAACCGTGGTTTTCTTGTACCGTTACACCCCTCGTAACTACACACTGAATGCAGAAACGCTGGGGGTTATGGGCCCGTTGGGAGTACCCAGTGACGCAAAACGTGGCACCTCACCTAAGAAGTCGTCGGAGGACAGCCGCTCGAAGTCCCACACCTGCAGCACCAGCATGGCCGGGAGCTTCTGCTCCGTCTTGTCCAGAGAGAAGATGCTCTCCCGCTTGCTGACCACCACCACCTTCTCCGCAGGCATGTAGTTGAAGGGGAACACAAAGCGCCAGTTGAAGTTGCCCTCCCCGGTCAGTGAGTTGTAGTGGACGTCGGTCTCCTGGCGGTCATCCTCCAGACCCTTCAGCCACCTGGAGAGAGGGCAAAAGAGGGGGGGTTTAGCAGCGGCCACAAATCTGTATTTGTACCTGTTGGTTGCGGTGTTACAGTGGATGTTTCTAAAGGCATGTTTCCCCCATATATTGAGATATATACATATGTATGTGTGCATATGTGTACCCTGTACACATACATGTTTTTTTTGTTTCATTTTTTCTTTTTACAGTTTTTCTCCCAATTTGGTAGCCAATTATACCCTCTATTTATTTTGATTTACCCTCCCCCATGAGCCTGCTGCACGTCCGTGGAGGCAAGCCAGTTTTTCCCATTCATGGATGCCTTACACACTTCTGGGCGAGCCCCTGCCAGCTCCCCCTCCCCCTCCCCTTCCCCTTCCCTCTGGGGTGGTCAGCCAATTGCCTCCCCCCCCCAAGGGGCTCTCGGGCAGAGCTGGTCTAGTGCAGCCAGTTTTCAGCGGCTGCAGTGGGCAACTTCCAGGCGAATGCTTTGACAGTTACAGCACCCGAGGCCCCTATGGTATATTTTTTAACAGTTATGTTAAAAATGTGAAATATGTTCACACATGGTGATGAGATACTGAGCCGGTACGAGGGCAGTACAGTAAGCTGACGCAGGGCAAGCTCATTGTACAGTGGATTTCAGTCATTAAATGGTGACATAAGAGTAACACCGACCGATGGAATTCGATTAATGTTTTTGCGTCTGTGGATCAGTGGTGCACAAACTCAGTCCTGGGGCCTCCCTGTGTGTGCCGGTCTATTGAGGGATGATTTACCCTATTATTGCATCTTGAAATGGTGAAATCGGTCTACAATAGACTGTTAAAATAGGTTTTAGGAAGAAATTATGGAAGCACTCAGCCTATGTTTTCAACAACCTTAACTGATCAAGAGATTGACTGTAACGAACACCAACATACACAGGGCCCCCACCCCAGGACCGAGCTTAGGTACCACTGCTGTACATTACATTACAGGCATTTGGCAGACGCTCTTATCCAGAGCGACGTACAACAAAGTGTTAACCGTAGTCAAGAACAGTTTAGCTGAAAGCCACCCTAGTGGGAAGTACAGTTCCTGGGTGCTAGGAGCAACCACATAGATAAACTAGGACCCTGTAGGTAAATCTGTAGCCACAATTCAAAGGTAGCAATAAAGCAATCAATGCAGAAAATAATGCCTAAGCCTAATACAATACATAAACAAGTAGACATGTGTAAAACTAAGCAACTATGTCCCTAAGTTAACAAAAACCGGACTACGGGGAGAGGTGCACCCTGAAGAGGTGAGTCTTCAGACGTTGCTTGAAGGTGGCCAGGGTCTGACTTCCACAGGAAGGTCATTCCACCATCGTGGAGCCAGAACCGACAGGAGACGTGACCGGGAAGCGCAGGTGCGGAGGGGGGGAGGTGCTAGGCGTCCTGAGGTAGCAGAACGGAGTGGTCTGGCAGGTGTGTAGGGTTTGAAGATCTTGAGGAGGTATGTTGGGGCTGATCCCTTGACTGCCTGGTATGCTGTAGATGGCATGCTCACCCTTTGATGTAAATGTCACTGGACTGTTGCCCTGTGATGAAGTTAGTATCCTCCAGTATCACGTCTTCTGTGTTCCAAATGATGATCCTCAGCTCGTACCTTCACACGATTAAACAAACAAACAAACAAACAGATAAAAACGTAATCAGCCCGAAGCTGATATGAAAAGAGGAGGAGACCTTGTGGTGCGTTTGTGCTGCATTCAGATGGAGGGACAGTCTCACCCTTTAGGTTTCAGTGGGGAGATTGTACAAATGTGGAAGAGATTGTGGACATGTTGGTATGTTTCTGTTCCTATGACTATGGACACACAGAGACCTTGTGGTGCATTAGTGCTGGGTGCAGATGAGGGGACAGTCTCACCCTTTAGGTTTCCGTGGAGAGATGTCGACCGGAGGTCCTGGGTGGGGCATGTCCATGGGAAACATGTCCACCCACATCTGCAGCTGGCCCTGTGGAAATGATAACATGCACATTCTGTACTGGCACAGTCCATGAGGCGATATTCACAGTTCACAGGTATCACCAGCAGGACCAGAACTAGGAGGCAGTGGTGGACGAAGTACACAAACCCTTTACTTGAGTCAAAGTACAGATACCCTGATAAAATATAACTCCAGTAAAAGTAAAAAGTCCTACATTTAACCCCATTTGCCTTTGAAATGTAGGGGAGTGAAAGTAAAAAATAAAAGTGGAAATACTTAAGTAAGCACAGACACTTGAAAAATGTACTTAAGTACAGTCATTTGCTTAAGTAAAGTAAATGTACTTCGTTACTGTCCACCATTGCTAAGAGGACACCACAGATCACCTGGTCCATCCCCGGCTTCTCCTTGTGGTATAGGGTCCTGGTTTCGATGTGCTCCGGGACCAGTTTGCACCCACCGCCTGGGATCTCGGCCCAGCGGTGCAGAATCTTCAGAGCCAGGTGCTCGTAGGACTCAACCACTTGCTCTGTATGGGAACAGCACGCAAACCCAGTGGCAGTTGTGGCATGGCAGAGCGAAAGACAAACATCAGTGGCAGAAGAAGATCACTCATCAAACAGAGTCAATGATCAATCAATAATAATCCAAGGAGAAGAAAACAACACCAAGAAGGTCAGAGTCCAAACACATGACTGATGATCAACACATTTTTTACTTAAACTTTGCACTAAAAGTTTACGCTCAATCTTGTTTACACACACTATACGTGACGGCCCGTCATTATGTATTCTTATGTTCTTATAAAGAGGAGACCCACAGACCACTAGGCAGACTTCTGCAGACAAGGTCTCTGGGGCCTTGTAATGCTGGATTCCTGGGCAATTTCCACTACAACAGTAAAATTGAAAATGCTCCAATCCCACTTCTAATTGCCAATAATTATGCAGCCATAATTAAGTAAACATTGCAATTATGCGGAGAATTCTACAAAGTTATGTCAATCAGTCAAAAGTATGAACTACGTAGACATACTGAGAGCCATTACTTACACAAGTTTATTCGGCTCCCATATTTCCCCAGAAGTGTATTATATTATAGTACAGTATATTCACAAGAATAATAATTCTCATAATTTTCCAACCATTCATTACTCAAATATGAAAAACTTATCTTGGTCAACTGCATATTGATAGAATAGCATATACGGTAATAGTGTTTGTACAAATGTGGATGAGATTGTGTAACTGTTGGTATGTGTCTGTTCCACTGACTATGGACACCTGGTCCAAACCTGCAGTAATCATGGCTGGAAAAAGAAAACCTGGGTGTGCGCTGGCTGACAAAATCACCTCTGCAGTCGTGATGAAGTAAAAGTTTAAAAGTTCTCTCTATACCATCTCTGAGCTGTGACACAGAAAGGGAGAGAGCTTTTATGAACACTTGGCCCTTAACTACTGTAGATGTCAAATAAGTAAACACTCTATTAATGGTAAAAGCAGCTATCGGGAAACCGCTGCCCAATGTGAAATTAAAACCTTGTACCCTCATCCACAAAGACAGTCTTCCCAGTGAAGACCTTGTCCCCGACTGTGATCCTGCCGGGCTGGAAGTGTGGCCCGTCCACATGGTGGTCCTTACACAGGTTCACCAGCAGCTCTGAGGGCCTGATGGAGTCTCTCCAGGCATTGTATCCCTCACTGACAAGAGAGGCACTGCATCAGTGGCTTCAAAGACCAAAACACTCAGACACTGGAACACTAAATAAGGAAGGACTGCTGAGATGCATGTGCTACACTTTTTTTTTTTTCCTCGCATATAACCGGGTGAAAAAAATAAATGAAAGCACTTTAGCATCAAAGAAACATTATTTTTAGTGTGAGCCATCTAATAGCCATTTTGAAGACTACTAAACACATTGAGACATGGAAAACAACATTTTGTTCTCGAACGAATGCTAGCAAGAGAACAATGGGCGAGTGAGTGAAGAAGGAGAGCGAAAGGAAAAAGGAGAAGATGTGGATTCTGTACTGAGAAGGAGGACTGCAAAAGGAGAGGACGCACGAGGGCTTTGGCTCCTCACACTTACATAGCGTACTCAGAGGGCAGCCCGCAGCTCGCTCGATGGCGGCTGTAAAACCGGTTCTCCAGATCTATCCGGGTTTCCCCGATCAAGTCATCGGACCCGATCGTATCGTGATCATAGATCACCACGGTCAACAGAGACTCATTAGGGAACGTAGCTTGGATCTCAAAGGACCTGAGAGTGAAGAAGGGGAACAAACCAATCCAAACACAGAGGAGAGACCATAGGTGCTTATCATTTCATCATGGTATCAGCCATCTGCAATTACCTGATGTAATCAATAAACTAATTAAAATATGTTCAGACATTTTCATTTAGACACAGTCTACATTTGACATTTTAGGCATTTAGCAGATGCTCTTACACAGAATGACTTACAATGAGGTTGCATCGGGCATTTCACAGTTACGGGAGAAATTCAGGTGAAGCACACTGGTATAACAGCATTACCACACCTGGGCAATCTTTGAGGAACCTGAAATCTTTGAGGCACAAGGCCAACTCCCAACCATTATACCACAAGGAGATAGATAGTCTAGATTAAAAAGGAAGCTATATTTTTCATATACCTGCCAAAAGTTGGGTTTAGCTGTTTAGGAATGTAGTTGTCTCTGTCCTTGATTTCTGTCTTTCCAAGTTTTAGAACAATGTAGGGATCGGATTTCCCATCCGCATCAGCTGGGTGGAGATTGGAGGCCTGAGGGGGAAGTCCAGGTTAAAGCAGGTACAGCCATTTAGGGTGCCAGGAACAAACATGGCGCATCTTTCTGACTGCGCCATGCTCAAAGGAGGAGCACACTCACTGAGACAATGTACACTCGGATCAGGACCTTGACAGGGGTGTTGGGTGGGATTCCCTGGTTGATCTTAAACTGGCCGCTATCCGGACCCCTGTCATCGTGGGCCGCCTCGGTCAGCTTGTAGAGGCAGAACCCACCCTGGCCAAAACAACAACGACAAAAAAACTGATTATGGCTGTTGCGGTGAGCAGGGCCACCATTTTGTGACACTTCTGGCTCGACGTGTTCTTGCATGTACTTCAGTCATCTGCCAACAAGTGGTCGGTCGATAGCACGCCATTTTCAAGCCACGTGTCAAACCATTTTTAAGTTGCACCAGCCCAATCTTCTCCGCTGATAAATGAATTGGCACTAATTAAGCACAGATGATGAGTGACAGCGATGTTTACACTCCACACTGTCACGTGTTGAATCGCGGTCATGCAGCAGTATTTTGAAATGTAGTTGACAGATGATTCCCCTTCAGTATTAATCTCAGAGCTGATGGGGTTTTATTTGTTTATGAATGTCGGTCAATTATTATAATTTTTTGTGGGGGATCATTGTTAAATTGTAAGTGTATTTGTGTGCAGTGTACCAGGAAGATACTGTCACAATTAGCCACTAATGGCACTTTTCCACCCTACAACACGGTATGGCAACCATCCGAATCCGTAACTATCCCCTTTCCGGATCGAGCCCCAGTGTCATTTTTCCATCGCACAACAGAACCGTGAAGATAGGATGAGTTATCTGAAGTGACAAAAAAGAATGCGACCGCTGTGGTGACATTAGTAACATTGACATTGTAAACATTCCAGCTCAAATTCACAAAAGCAGAATTTGTAACATGAGCTACAATTTTCTTACCTCTACCTAGGCGTTTGGGAGTCATGTCAGGGGCAGTGAGCGTAGGAGGTACCATGCAGTGACTTCACGCTAGGCTATATAATCTTTCATATTTGGCTATATTTATTATTCGGCATTGGTCCTCCAATGAATTGCAATTTACCAAGATCACATTTAATACCTCATATTTCTTACATCTGTAGCCTACATTTTTTCAATCGCATAAAAATGAAAACATGAGCTATATTTATCTTTGTGTTTACCAAGATCACATTTAATACCTCATATTTCTTATATCTGCAGCCTACATTTTTTCAATTGTATAAAAATGAAAACATTAGCTATATTTGTCATTGTGTTTACATCAGTGTTTTGTTTAGTTTGTCACTGCAAAAATATATCCAGCATGAGCTACAGAAATTCAACGCCAGTGTCAATTTATGGAGGGGCAAAATTGTTCAAACACTTTGTCATTTGACACTGTCCAGTTCAAATCCTTTTGTTTCTAAGGCCTGGGTTTAGCTTGAGCATTAGAATACATCGAAGTGATTCCAATATCTTTCTAAAAATCTATTTATGTGAGGAATTAAAATGTTGTAAAATGTTGTACTATACTTTGTCCTTTCAAAGAAAACATGTTTATTTCAGTTTTTGTAACACAATCCTAACTCATAGAATCAAGCAAAGCTCCACCCTTCGCTCCCTGTTCAGCTCGGTAGTACCGAAACAGAGCAGTAACTAAATTTAGCATGGGTACTTGGGTTCGGTATGGTTCACGGATTGGTTACCTGCCGTACCGTGTACTGTACTGTACTGTGCGGTGGAAAAGTGCCATAATTGTATAATTAGTGCTGTACTGTGCCTCGACAGAGACACCTTGAGGATAAAGATGGAAATACAAGTTCAAATCCCTGCGGGTCACGTGACGGTATCAAACTGGTGGCCTTTTGCATCTATGCCTATGTTCTCAGATAAGATTGGACACCTCCTGTTCAAGAGGCTTACAGTGTTGCAGAAGTGCTTAAATATACAAAAGTGCTCGCTTAACACTAAATACTAACCTTGAACTTCCCAACAATCCTCTCTTCATTGGAACCCTCCTCCTCATTGGCCTTGCCCCGATACAGCTCAAAGGTGTTGACCCAGTCGTCAAAGGGTCCAAACTCGGCCTCCAGCTCCTTGTCATACAGCTGTTGGGAGCATTTTATAGGGTGACAGGGAATCCGTTCTCGGACAGGTCATATAAAAAGGGGAAACCTTCATGAGCTACAGTGTTGAGTGGGCCCTCCGGTCGCAGGATGCGGGGTTATTAGTTGTCCCGCCCGTGGCCAAAAAAATGGTTGGAGGTAGGGCTTTCTATTTTAGAGCTACTTTTCTATGGAATAGCCTCCCCATTTCTATTAGGGAGGCTGATTCCACTAATGTTTTAAAATCCAGACTCAAAACATACTTATTCACTAAATTTTATGGCTGAGTTTGGCGTACATATGCACACGCACACACATACATACACATACACAGTTTTTAAAATTATATTAATTTGAATAAATTTTAGTTTTGCTTTGTTTTCAGTTTTTCTTTTCTTTTGCTTTTCTGTTAAGCACTTTGAGACCGCTCTGCGATGAAAAGTGCTATATAAATGAGGGTTATTATTATTATGACTACACACTCGGTAGCAGAACTGCAGGAAAACTGAGTGCATGCCTGTTCAGGGCCTGCGGACAGTGATGGGTCTGTACCTGGAGTGTAGCCAGCTTGGGTTGGCTCTGCACATTGAAGTTGACAAGCTTTTTCTTCTTGTTGCCATCCCTGGCTGCCGTTGTGTACTGGTCCTGCTGTCCACTCACTGGAAACATGATAGGCCAGTAACTCGACACCTCACACACGCCCAACACACATAGCTACCACAGTGCCTTCTCATGACACCACATACCTGTGTATAATTATTTTCTGCGGCACGTTTCCCTTTACAAACAGCCACTTACCAGTACAAAGACCACTTGTTGCTAGGGTATTATATCCCTTTAATCCTCACAGGATCTGAAACTGACCACCCACCACAGACACCCCAAGTTAAAGATAGACTAACTTTCCCATCTGCACCTCCCGTTTCTCCAATTACACACCCAGAAGAGCTAAAGACGTTGCTGGGACACACAGGCAATCCTGCCTGCAGTACAATCACTTCACCCAAAACAAGCACAATGCATTCAGCAGTTTACGGTCACCACAAGGGCAAGCACACCCAGCCAGCAGGTTTTGCTTCCTTCTGTTTACACCAGCTATGAAAAGGAGCAGTAAACTGCACCAAAGAGAGACCAAGCAGTAAATTAGCTCCCCGCAAACCTTACCCAGGGAATCTACTCCATCTGAGAGCAAGTTCTGGAGTGGAGATACTGAAAACACAATGGTGCGTGTGCAATCAGGACCCGGCATATGGATTCAAAGCGTGAAATGTGTGCGCACGGCTTCAAACCGGGGGGCCGGTACCGGCCTGCTCCACTCGTCTAAACGTGATTCCAGTCGCTTAGCGTAAAGTGTGGCTTCGGAAGCAATGACCAAAGCCCCGTATGCTTACCACTGTCATATATGTGAGGAAATTCACGGCCTTCCTTTTGCTTTGCCTATGGGACGCACATAAAATACACGCTGTTGAAAGTGTTCAGAGTTGAGAGGGAGGAAACATTTTGCGCTCGTTCGACTCCCGACTTTCTTGCCTGCTGGAGCTTGTCTGCAGAGGCGTAGTACTTGGACCACCAGTCGATGACGTTTTCGGCGGACTCGTCTGCGATTGTGCGCTTCTTCCTCTTGGTGGACCTCCCCTTGGTGGAGCACTTCTTGGGCCCCTGAACAAACACGGACAGAGTCATGGGCTGGCGGTTAGCGTAGCGGTCTAACACACATATTTGGCTGGTTCTGCACGAGTGCAAGCTGCCTATCAGGGACGCGTTTCGAAACCCGTCTCTGCCAGACCGGCCCTGGCTGTCAGCCCCGATTGGGAGCGGCATTTGGCTGTCCGCTCCTAAGTCAGGGGGGAGGGTGGTCGGCACGAACTCGCTGTGAAGCACATAAGGATGTCTCCAGAAAGGGAGTCGGTGAGTTCCGTCTCAAAGGAGGGGGATCATCGCCGGCCTCAGAGAGCAGCTTGCACTGTAGAGACGGGCGGCGAGTTCATGGTGGAGGGTTAATCAAAATGAATAGAGGGTATAATTGGCTTCCAAATTGGGGAGAAAAATCAGAAACAATTATTATTATTATTTTTTTTTTTTTTTTAAACAGTCAATGTGTTACAGTCACACGATGACAGGATGACAGGATGACAGGATGACAGGATGACAGGTACCGATTACAGTTGAACACCAAGTATGTCAGCGTCCTGAACTGCACCTAGTACCCAGTACATACTGTGCTCAGGTTACAACCGTTTTAGCCGGTAATTGTCCCGTCGAGATCATACGACCAGACAATGCCTATTTACACTGAACTTGTTGACATAGTGGGGAGACATAGTCAACAAGTTAAATGTAAAATACTCTTATTGTGCTGAACTTGGCTCAGATGTGACAGCTCTAACTGATTCAAACGGCCTAGCCTTTTGCATCCATGCCCATGTTCTCAGTGTGTAAAAACAGTAAGTAAAATGCAAACTGACGGCAGTTAGAAACTGTCAGTGTTTGTTTGAAATGCTCGCAGCGTGACGTACCTTTTTCTTCTGTGGTTCAGGCTCTGTTGGGGGTGCAGGACTGGCCGCCGCCTCCAGCTCAATATTGACATAGACGTCCTCGGAGGACAGCACCTCTATGGAGCTGATCTCCTGGGTGGGCTGAGTCAAACCTGGAATCACACACAACCCAAAAAACACTGTACATTCACATTTACAATTTAGGCATTTAGCAGACGCTCTTATCCAGAGCGACTTACACAGTTTACATTTCTTTACATAAATCCATTTATACAGCTGGATACTTTACTGAAGCAATTCAGGTTAAGTACCTTTAGCTCAAGGCTACAATGGCAGTGTCCCCACCTGGGAATTGAACCAGCAACCTGTCAGTTACAAGTCCAGTTCCCTAACCATTACACTACACTGCTGTCCAGAGGAAAGCAAAGCTTCCCATTTAATTGAATCCCCGTTGTGACCCTTACCCTCTCTGGCTCGGGTGTCCCGTGGGCGTGGCGCGGGGGGAGGGGGCGGAGGAGTGTACTTGAACTGCTTCAGGCTGTTGATCACATGGTTTCCCACGAGCGTGCTCCGGCCAAACGCGCGCCAGTCCACCACGCTGACGCTGAGGGGAGGGTGCAGGTGCTCGTTCTCTGGCAGCTCCTGATCATGTGACAGCAGAGGTGAAAGGTCACGCCGACACTCGCCCATTTACATTTACATTTTAAGCATTTAGCAGACGCTCTTATCCAGAGCGACTTACAAGATGTGCATTTATACATGGTAGGAACAATTATAGTATGCACAAGAGATCAGTGCAGTAATACAGCAATATAAATCATTGCAGGCAGCTGTGTACCATACCTGTAACACTGGGAAGGAAAAGGTTAGTTGTTGTTTATTTTTTATATTTTTTTTATATTAAGTGAAGTAAGCAGGGGTATACAGCGTTGAGCAAGTAGGCAGTGGTGATGACAATTAGCTAGATGTACAGAATTCAGCGGTAGTGGAGTCCGAAAAGATGGGTTTTGAGTCTCTTGCGGAAGATCGCGAGTGATTCCGCGGTCCTGACCGATTGCGGAAGGTTGTTCCACCAGCGAGGGGTCAGGACAGAGAAGAGACGAGACCGCAAGGAGCGGCTGCCAGGCGTCCGGAGGGCCCATGTTAACCTGGTCAGCTGAGAGTCAGATAAAGCATAGCGCAGGAAGCAGGGCTGTTACCACTTCGAAGGCGTCCACCAGCACGGTGAAGTTGGGGTTACTCTTGTAGCTCGGTATGACAGAGGAGCGCACCCCCTTCCCAGCACACTCGATGAACACCTGCGGCCTGTCCACAGAGAGCAGCTGCACCTTCTTCAGCTCCCGAAGGCCCCAGAACAGCACCTAACACACACACACACACACACACCTGTTACAGAACAACACCTATACAACACACACACACACACACACACACACGTTACAGAGCAACACCTATACAACACACACACACACACACACACACACACACACACACGTTACAGAGCAACACCTATACAACACACACACACACACACACACACACACACACACACACACACACACACACACACCTGTTACAGAGCAACACCTATACAACACACACACCTGTTACAGAGCAATACCTGGACAAGATGCAGACTTGACAAGAGCAACACAGAACATATATACACTTGTGTTGCAGAAAACACGGGTCAGCAGAACCCAGACACACCTGTTAAAGAATATCACTATGGAAAAATCAAACTTATTACAGAAAAACATCTATTTGTTACAGAACAGTATCTGGACAGTATAAACAGTTAGTTACAGGACAATAGGTGGACAGCATAAATAAACATACATGAATTGGCCTGCTGTAATTAGTTTTAAGGGACTGGTGCCATGCAATTGTATCTGTTCTTTGTCATTCTATAAACATATGCACAGGGAAATTAAATGGAGATTGTACTGAATTGTAATGACTCATGCGATTCAACCCGTGATGTTGTGATTCCCAATTCAGCCTTTAGCATCTGTGGACACTCCTACTTTATTAAATGATATCGATTTATCTGTCGGGTGAATGACTTTGTAATTATGGCATTAAAATGTAGTTATCAGGAGGAAAGGAAATATTAATTCCTTCGGCAGGCAGGGCTACCTTTTGATTCATGTCTCAATTTTGATTCATTCAATTTTCACATGCTGTTTTTCCCCCACCAATTATCTCATGATATATCATTT
Source organism: Aldrovandia affinis (assembly GCA_029706075.1). NCBI lineage: Eukaryota > Metazoa > Chordata > Actinopteri > Notacanthiformes > Halosauridae > Aldrovandia > Aldrovandia affinis. The sequence goes on along the minus strand of JAINUG010000282.1, from coordinate 642,487 downwards.
CAATGGTTATAAATGCTGAAACATTATGGCGTAATCAATTATGAATTGATTGGATAATCACTTAACAACATCGACATAACGAAACTTAATAAAAGATAAATATGATTTGTGTTGTTGGATGATGGTGCGTGTTAAAGATGAGTACTGTAAGAAGTGTCTCTGTTTCTCACCTCCAGTCTGTACGTACTGAGGGCAGGCCGGATGTTGGCAGGAACTGGGTAGATCAGTCCATCTGGCTCGTCCACCGAGGGCAGGGACTCTTCACCAAGCTCTGGGATCTACAGGAGGTTGCCAGGACAACAGTGCAGTAACAGTCACATATAAGGACAATAAGCTTTCCCTTTTCTCTGTGAGCCAAGACGCATGCACATGCAGTTTTCCCATCCCGTTGCAAAAGAAGACCATGGCGCCAACATACTGGTGTTCAATCAACCTAAGTCCACCCATGTCACCCCTCTCTCTCTCCTCTCTGCACTGGCTCCTGATCGCAGCACGGATCAGATTAAAATCACTGGTGCCTGCTTTTCAAGCGGCTAGAGGAACTGCTCCCCCTTACCTCCAGACACTCATCACTCCCTACACCCCAGCCAGACCCCTCCACTCAGCCTCCTCTGGCAAACTGACTGCCCCATCCCTCCGGGCGCCTGGCAGCCGCTCCTCACGGTCTCGCCTCTCCTCTGTCCTGACCCCTCAGTTGTGGAATGACCTTCCACAATCGGTCAGGACCGTGGAATCCCTTGCGATCTTCCGCAAGAGACTCAAAACCCACCTTTTCACACTCCACTACCACTGAATTCTGTACATCTAGCCAATTGTCATCACCACTGCCTACTTGCTCAATACTTTTTGTATATGTATCCCTGCGTACTCCTTATTTAGAATAAATAAATAAATTACTAACTTTTTCCTTCCCAGTGTTACAGGTATGGTACGCAGCTGCCTGCAATGATGTCTATCGCTGTATTACTGCACTGATCTCTTGCGCAAACTATGATTTTTCCTACCATGTATTGTTGCACATCTTGTAAGTCACTCTGGATAAGAGTGTCTGCTAAATTCTTAAAATGTCAAATGTCAAATGTACATACGTCCTACCTGACAACCTACGTCAACCCACGTCAAATTGCCAACCTTGCCAGTAACTGTACTGGAAAAAGCCTGTGGTTGACTGCATTGCCAAACGCTGATGATGTTGACAATACTCTGTGCTTTCCCCCTACATCCAAATGCACTCTGCTACCATAGGCTGAAGACTCACATCCTGTCCCCCAGACTCCCTCGTTGTCTAGATGCGGTTCTGTGTGGCTCAGTAGGTAGAGCACAGCGTTGACAACGCTTAGGTTGTGGGTTCAATTCCCACTGGGACCACATACAGTGCATCCGGAAAGTATTCACAGCGCTTCACTTTTTCCACATTTTGTTCTGTTGCAGCCTTATTCCAAAATTGATTAAATTCCTTTTTTTCTCAGAATTCTACACACAATACCCCATAATGACAAAGTGAAAAAAGTTTTTGAGAATTTTTGCAAATGTATTAAAAATAAAAAAATAAAAAATATCACATGTACATAAGTATTCACGCCATTTGCTGTGACACTCAAAATTGAGCTCAGGTGCATCCTGTTTCCACTGATAATCCTTGATAATGTTTCTAGAACTTTTTCTAGAAAATTTCTAAAAACCTTTTTTCACTTGGGGTATTGTGTGTAGAATTCTGAGAAAAAAATGAATTTAATCAATTTTGGAATAAGGCTGTAACAGAACAAAATGTGGAAAAAGTGAAGTGCTGTGAATACTTTCCGGATGCACTGTATACTGAAAAATGTATTAATTCACTACTGTAAGTCGCTGTGGATAAAAGCATCCGCTAAATGGCGTATCATATGAGCTGGATGTTTTCTCCCACCCTAATTCGCCGCTTCGTACCTGGAGCAGCTCGAAGGCCGCCAGCAGGTCCCCCCCAGACTGACTGCCACAGAAGAGAGGGCTGTACTCTAGCTGTGGAGGAGAGTAGATCTCGTCGGACAGCGTGACCACGGGCGCTGCCACGGTGGAGCCCAGGTACTCCGCCTTGCCCTGCGGGGGGCGAGAGGCAGTTTGTGCCGATCGTACACAGTGTACCGTACAAGGGCCTGGGTTGCATCAGCATTCATTGTTAGCCTGGACGTTAAATGAATGGAAGTGTTGATTATTTTCTTCGAAGACGCAGATTCATGAGGTAATCATCAGGGCGAACGTCGACCGATTGCAGGCCATGCTCGTTCAGCTAATTGAGCAATATCGGAAAACAGCAAGTGGTGAGGAAAAAATTTAAGGCACTAGTGAGGTGAGTGATGTTCGAAAAGGAGCAAACATTGAGTTTGTTGATATACTATATATACGTGGTGCAAAAGCTGACAATTGCTTATAAAGCATAAATAAATAAAAACAAAGGCATTGAATGCAGCTGTAACACTGTAATGCTGCTGTATTTGTGCAACAGGCCCAGCTGTAACACTGTAATGTTGCTGTATGTCTGTAACAGGCCCAGCTGTAACACTGTAATGTTGCTGTATGTCTGTAACAGGCCCAGCTGTAACACTGTAATGCTGCTGTATTTGTGCAACAGGCCCAGCTATAACACTGTAATGTTGCTGTATGTCTGTAACAGGCCCAGCTGTAACACTGTAATGTTGCTGTATGTCTGTAACAGGCCCAGCTGTAACACTGTAATGTTGCTGTATCTCTGTAACAGGCCCAGCTGTAACACTGGCCCATTCCAGCTTGTAGGCCCAGCTTTAACACTGTAATGTTGCTGTATCTCTGTAACAGGCCCAGCTGTAACACTGTAATGTTGCTGTATCTCTGTAACAGGCCCAGCTGTAACACTGTAATGTTGCTGTATCTCTGTTAAGATGAACCTACCATAAAATTATAATGTTGCTGTATCTTTGTAACAGGCCCAGCTGTAACACTGTAATGTTGCTGTATCTCTGTAACAGGCCCAGCTGTAACACTGTAATGTTGCTGTATCTGTAACAGGCCCAGCTGTAACACTGTAATGTTGCTGTATCTCTGTAACAGGCCCAGCTGTAACACTGTAATGTTGCTGTATCTCTGTAACAGGCCCAGCTGTAACACTGTAATGTTGCTGTATCTCTGTAACAGGCCCAGCTGTAACACTGTAATGTTGCTGTATCTCTAACAGGCCCAGCTGTAACACTGTAATGTTGCTGTATCTCTGTAACAGGCCCAGCTGTAACACTGTAATGTTGCTGTATCTCTGTAACAGGCCCAGCTGTAACACTGTAATGTTGCTGTATCTCTGTAACAGGCCCAGCTGTAACACTGTAATGTTGCTGTATGTCTGTAACAGGCCCAGCTGTAACACTGTAATGTTGCTGTATGTCTGTAACAGGCCCAGCTGTAACACTGTAATGTTGCTGTATGTCTGTAACAGGCCCAGCTGTAACACTGTAATGTTGCTGTATCTGTAACTAACAGGCCCAGCTGTAACACTAATGTTGCTGTATGTCTGTAACAGGCTCTTAATGTTGCTGTATCACCCCAGGGGAGTGGCTCTTCCTCACCAGGGCGTCATCATCGTACAGCTCGATGACGATGCGGGGCGGTTCCTCCACGAGATCCGACAGCTCACCGTGGAGCGTCAAACTGCTGAACAGCAGCATCTGGTTCCAGGTAGGAGTCAGGGTCTGGTTAATAATCTGAAACACAAAGGGGTTAATAACAATCATAATGAATTATGAAACCAGCACCTCCTCTCAGCAGCCTACAGCTCCCAGGAGCCCCATCTGTGCGACGCTCTAATGAGCCTACAGCTCCCAGGAGCCCCCTCTGCGCGACGCTCTGATGAGCCGAGCAGCCTACAGCTCCCAGGAGCCCCCTCTGTGCGACGCTCTGATGAGCCGAGCAGCCTACAGCTCCCAGGAGCCCCCTCTGCGCGACGCTCTGATGAGCCGAGCAGCCTACAGCTCCCAGGAGCCCCCTCTGCGCGACGCTCTGATGAGCCGGTCCTCACCGCTGTGGTCTGGCTCTGTGACAGGAAGGACACCTTGGCGAACGGGTCAGAGAGGCCGCTGCTGTCGGCGGCGATGAGCCCGCGGGCCTGGTACATGTGGGCCCGCAGCTGGAACTGGTGCTGGGCTGGGGAGAGGAGAGGAGGACAAATAACATTCTGCCACTACAGCTCAGCTCCACCAAGGTGCACGAAAAAAATCAAAGAACCACCTTGTATTATACCTTGTATTAATGCACATCTTGTAAGTCGCTCTGGATAAGAGCGTCTGCTAAATGCTTAAAATGTAAATGTAAAATGTAACCAGATATAAGTATTTCAGCCTCACTTGGATTGAAATGAAAGATAAAACACCTTAAAAAGCCAAGGCATTTCGTTTCACTTCATCAGGACAATGCTGAGAAGGAACACGGAAGAAATGTGTTTTTTTTAATCACAAAATTAAATGAGTAGATTCAGATTTGACATGCCCCAAACCGTTAAAGACCATGCCTGTTATTCTGAGGTGAGAGACCACAGCAGGAATCGAACGTCTCTGAGCACACATACCTCTGTAGAGCAGTTGGTCAGGTGGAATGGCGGCTTGCTGTTCAGAGAGCCTGTCAGGCTCGAACCCTGCAGGCAGGTTTTCCAGCATGTGGGAGGAGTCTCCGCAACTGCCCAACCACAGGTACACGTCCAGCTTGGCCTGCACCGTCCAGCCAATCACCCGCTTGCCTGGGGGCTGGTAAAGAGAGACAGTAACACAGTGCTTCATCCAGGCCCACTGTGTGTCACACATAGGCAGGTGTGATGGGAGTCTGGGCAGTGCATGACTGGTGCCTCGAACCCATCACATCACTGATCTACAGTGGCCAATGAGACATTCTATAGTTCCAAAGTAAAAAATATTGCAAAACAGCGCAAATCATTCTCCTATATTGCTGATTGATTTTGAATGATTGATTGATTGATTGATTTTTATTTCAGTGTCTTACAGCCAGAGTGTGCCCAGCCCGTATGGGCTTACAAGACACTTATTAGCATATACAGTTTACAATATACAATTTTTAAATGTACAATTACAATTTACAGTTACTAGTACATATACTATATTCCTGTTTCACACAACAGACACCAACATTTAAAATACCATAAGAAATAATCATATTTTGTCTCAGAACGGAGGTATTACGATAGAAAAATATGCACATATAAATACACTCTTCGTCTATTCCAGACTTTATAAATAAATTGAGCGATATCAAACATGCCCCTTTCTGGAAATCCATTCAGGCCTGCATTCGTCATCTCACCGGAACGCTTTGGGATTCATCTCAAACATTTTACCTCACTCCTAGGTAATAGCTTTGGCATTTGGTATTGGTATTATAAAAATAAATAAAAAAAATCCGATTTTTCTCCCATTTTTCTCCCAATTTGGTATCCAATTACACCCGCTATTTTTCATGTCAATCCCCCCCTCATACTATGAGTTCCCTGCAGTAGCCCTGTGACCGGCGGCGACGAAGGCGAAGTGTATCGTCTCCTCCGAGACGGCACTCGCCAAGCTGTCGACTGTAACTTTGGCACCCCAGAGCCACTCCTGTGCACAGCGAACATCCTGTCGGCTTCCCTCCCCCCTCCCTGGGGTGGACAGCCAATTGCCGCCCCCTGGTGGCACTCCCGGCCAGAGCCGACTCTGGCGCAACGGGGAATCGAACCCCGCTCTCCGTGGCCAGCAGACATCGGATGTCGTAACCACTGGACCACGCGGGAGGCCAGGTATTGGTATTTTGAGACAGATCACTGTCAGCCCTTCCATTACATTACAGGCATTTAGCAGACGCTCTTATCCAGAGCGACTTACACAGTTTACATTCTTTACAATCCATTTATACAGCTGGATATTTTACTGAAGCAATTCAGGTTAAGTACCTTGCTCAAGGGTACAACGGCAGTGTCCCACCCGGGGATTGAACCTGCAACCTTAACGTTACAAGCCCAGTTCCCTAACCATTATACCACACTGTCGGCCCTTCCATCTCATGGGTACCTTGAGAAACAGGGTCTTGATCTTGCCACAGTCCCGCCCCGGTGGTCTGCGCAGGCGGAGTAGAGAAGGTGGCGGGCGGCGATGCGGGCGTACGCCACGCGCTTGTTGTTGCTCAGCATCCACACGAACACGTCTGGAATGGTGTGCTGGGGCTGGGGGCACGAAAGGGGCACGTGTGTGAGTGTGTGTGTGTGCGTGTATGTGTGTGTGTGTGTGTGTGTGTGTGTGTGTGTGTGTGTGTGTGTGTGTGTGGGTGTGTGTTTGTGGGTGTGTGTTTGTGTGTTTGTACTTGGAGAGGCCTGTATTCGTTGTGAGGACATCGCTATGCAGTGAAACAATGGCAACATGCATTATCTGGACATACACCAAATATGTAGCCTGGACAGCACATTGTGTGCACACAGGTAGGTGTGCAGAAGAACAAAGAACAAAAAATATATATATTTAAAAAAATTACAGACACAAAAAAATTTTTTTGTAATTTTTAAAAATATATATATATATATTTTTTTGTCAATTTTTAAAATAAAGGAAAAAATATATATATAAAAAAAAAAATTGACCAAAAAAATTTACAAAAAAATATATATATATATTTTTTTGTCAAATTTTTTTACATTTTTTTTTATATATATATTTTTTTTTCCTTTATTTTTAAAAATTGACAAAAAAATAAAAATATATATATATATTTTTTTAAAATTACCAAAAATTAGACACAAAAATATATAAAATATATATATAAAGGAAAAATATATATATATTTTTAAAAAAATTTACAAAAAAAAATAAATATATAAAATATATACATAAAGGAAAAAATATATATATTAAAAAAAAATAGACAAAATCTTTTTACAAAAAAAAATATATATATATATATAAAAAGGAAAAAAAATATATATTTAAAAAAATGTACAAAAAAATTGACAAACAAAAAAAATATATATAAAAGAAAAATATATATATATTTTAAAAAATCACTAAAAAATTTGAAAATAAAAAAATATATATATAAAAAAATGTACAAAAAAATTTGACAAAAATAAAAAAATATATATATATATTTTATATATATATATTTTTTTTGTCACATTTTTGTACATTTTTTTATATATATATTTTTTTCCTTTTATTTTAAAAATTGACAAAAAAATAAATAAATAAATATATTTTTTTAAAAATTACCAAAAAATTAGACACAAAAATATATAAAATATATATATAAAGGAAAAATATATATATATTTTAAAAAATGTACAAAAAATTTGACAAAAAAATTAATATATATAAAATATATACATAAAGGAAAAAAATATATATATAAAAAAAAATAGACAAAATGTTTTTACAAAAAAATATATAAAATATTTATATAAAGGAAAAAAATATATATATATATTTTTGTCAAATTTTAGTAATTTTTTATATATTTTT
>JAINUG010000282.1:515000-632500 GCA_029706075.1 Aldrovandia affinis | reverse complement strand
TTGAGTTTCAGGGCCTCCTGAAGCATGTTCTTCACACTCAGAATCTTCCTCTTCTCTTCAGTGATGGACTTCACCTCGTTTACCATACTCTCCTGAGGAAGGAAACGGTACCGTCAACCACCGAGACGGAGATCATATTTATACTCTTCTGATCACTTATAGTCTTGTGCTGAAGTCTGGATGGAAACGACTGCTGATAACATTTGATAACCACTAATAAATATGACATAGTCCTTAATCTGCTTAATTTTTTTTTTTAAAGAAGTTTATTTTCATTAGCATATACAGATAAGAAAATTCTCTCTATAACGGTAATTCCCTGCGTCCCCAGGACAGCGGCTGCCATTTCCGTACCAGCTCATCTCGGCACAGCATCAGACGCTTTTTGTCCAAGATGGTCAGATGGTTCCCCTTCACCTTCTTCTCAGCGAAGGCAATGAACCTCCTAGGGGGATAAACAGATGGGCACAAACACACTTTTACTGGATGTTTTAGATACGAATGAGGCTGCTGTTGCAAGCATGCAGGTATTTCTGGCAGTCCATCTGCATTAGGGGTAGGCAAGGTGGCCATTTCGGCTCCTGTGTAAGCATGCAGGTATTTCTGGCAGTGCATCTGCATTAGGGGTAGGCAAGGTGGCCATTTCGGCTCCTGTGTTCCATGCCAGCTTCTACTCTTAATTATTTAATAAGATAAATTGTTTGTGTGAGCTGTGTGACAATTTAGCTAAATGACAGCTGAAGACTCTTCTCGTGGCCCTATATGAAACGTTTTACTGTGGTCTAAGTGACCGGGCATTGGTATATACCGCCAATTCGTTAATTGGGTTGGCAGTGTAGTGTAATGGTTAGGAGCTGGGCTTGTGACTCAGAGGTTGCTGGTTCAGTTCCCAGGTGGGGCACTGCCGTTGTACCCTTGAGCAAGGTACTTACCCTGAATTGCTTCAGTTAATATCCAGCTGTATAAATGGATTGTATGTAAAAGAAATGTTAAATGTAAGTCTGTTATGACCCCCTACCCCTAGTGGCCGATTGTGGTGTTGCTTTATTGTCCTAATTGTTTTCCTAATAGGAAATTGGTGTCACCTGGAGGGGGTCTATTTAGGAGGCCCTCTGGCTGATGCTCTCTCTCCATTCAGAGGGCAACCTGCAGTCTGGCTTCACTACTCGTTTTCCCCTATCTATTAGGTTCCGTTAATAAAAAACCTTCTTGAATTCAACCAATCTTGTCTGATCTCTTTTATGTTGCAACTGGCCAGGGGCCGGTCGTAACATAATTGGGCGCTCGTCCGGGAGCTTCGATCCGCTTTTGATTCGCCCCTAGATATTTTCTTTTGGGTTTTTGAGCCATAGCTGTTGCCAGCTTTCATGCTTTCTTTTTTCTTTCTTATTGTGCGTAGTTTTGGTTTACCGTGCGTGGTTTGCCGTGACTCCCTCAAATAATTGTATCGTTGGGCATGCCCTGTGGGATTGTCATTTTGTTATTTTGCCTTTTTTATTTTTGGTGTTAATCCTGGATGGGGGTACGCTCCGGTTCGCTGTGGTTGGCTATTCAATTGGTCTTCTTTAGCGTTCACGGGTTTTGCGTTTAAAAGCCGCCTCGAGTCCGGTAAAGGCACTGAAGACTAGATTAGGTTTGTTAGTTAGATTTTTGTTTATTAGGTAGTTAGGACCTGGGGGGAAGCCTTGGCAACCTACGCACACACCAGTCGAATTAACGCACAGTAACTCCGCTTATCGTTGTAATTAGTGTGATCAGTATCACTTGTGATTTTGTTGAGGCGGAGGACGCTATGATGAGAGAGCGTGCGGTTGTCTTTAGGTAAGTGTGGAAATTCGCTACATTTTTACATTTGCAGTTTGTTTGTGCTTTCGGTAATACAATCGGTAGCTGTGTTTTTGCCCGTTCTTTAGAGTCATTTCCATTTTTATGTTCATGGCTATTTGTTTGATGGTGTTTTTGAGTGTAGCAAATTTGGCGCGTCCACATTTCAACTTGCTTCCTGAATTGTGACGCGTGTGCTTTCAAGCCGTGGTGGCTGTGAGCTGTGATAGAATTACTTCTGGAGTGCTTTTCTGAGAGAGCGAAAGTAAAGTAATTCTATGTGCTACTTTCGTAATTCATTCCCGTGTTATATGGGATGGTTTTGTTGCTACCATTGTGTCTTAGTAGGCTAATGTTCGTTTTGGTAGCGCTAGTCACGTAACATTAGTGTAATTTTGTGCATCGCTGTAAATGGTTACTTATGGTGATACTGTTATTGTTCATTGTTGTACTGTCAAGCAGTTTTCCGGGGCTGTGATACTGCACAAAGTGTAGTGATTAGGTTAATGGTACTTGTTTTACCTTCCTATAGCCTTTTGTGTAACCTATGGTATTGGCAGTTAGTGTTTACTACACTGTATTACTGCTATTTGCGGTGCTGGTGCACTGTTGATCCAATTTTCTCTTTTGCCTCATGTATAATTGTATTTTCTTAGGTAGGTGGTTCTAATTGTGTTCTAATTTGTGACTGCATTTAGTCTGTATTATCTCAAGATGGCTACAGTTGACCTTCAGATGTTTTTTGATGATCCCTCTGAGGACTTGCTAGATGAGTTTACCAAAGATCAGTTGTTTAAAATTGCAGAACACTACCAAATTGAGATTACTAGTAGTGATAAACGACTTAGGGCCAACGTTGTTAACACCTTGAAGGCAATTTTGACTGACATGAGGGTGTTTAAAGCTAAAGATGAGTCGCCCAGTTTGAGTGAGAGGCATGAGTCTCCCCGCGACTCATAGAGTCTGAGGTTTTATTGAAATTGCAGTTACTTGATCGTGAATTGGAACTGAAAAGGTTGGAATTAGAAATCAAAAGAAGCAGAATTGAAATAAAAAGATTAGATGTTGCAAGTAATAAGACTACCTCTCCTGTTGCATTTGAGGTAGGTAAGCATATTCGCATGGTCCCTCCGTTTTCAGAAAAGGAAGTAGAGAAGTACTTTTCTCATTTTGAGAGGGTGGCCACCTCTTTAAATTGGCCCAGGGACATTTGGACTTTGCTGCTGCAATGTGTCCTGACTGGTAAGGCCCAAGAGGCATATTCCTCTTTATCGTTTGATGACAGTGCTAATTATGATTTAGTCCGGGCTGCAATCTTGCGTACATACGAACTGGTACCTGAGGCATACCGGCAGAAGTTCCGACGCTATGCTAAGCAGGATAAGCACACTTATGTGGAGTTTGCAAGGGAGAAGGGGCAGTTGTTTGATAGGTGGTGTCGATCTCAGAAGGTTGAGACAAGGGAACACCTCCGTGAGATGATGGTTATGGAGGAGTTTAAGAATTGTCTGCCTGAGGCCATTGGCACTTATCTTAATGAACAAAAAGTAACCAATGTGTCAGAAGCTGCCATCCTTGCTGATGAATTTGTGTTGACCCATAAGATTGTGTTTGGTGAAAAACCTCATGAGGGCAGAGACAAACACCAAAGGGGTTTTTGTTCCTCAAAACCCACTTCTCCACTGGATCTGTTCCGCTGGCTGAGAAGTCTAGCAGCCCTGTGGGTAAATACCCTGATGGAGTCTGTTTTTACTGCAAAAAGCCAGGACATAGGATTTCCAATTGCCCTGTTCTCAGGAAAAAACAGCAGGGTGCTAAATCTGTTGGTCTGGTAGCTTCTTTGGCTTCTTGTGACTCTGCTGAACCTGAATTCCATGTCTCACCATCTAAATGCCCCAGTAATCGAATGGATTACACGCCATTCCTAATGAGTGGCTCAGTGTCAATGCCTGGCCAGGGTGGAAAAGCACCTGTCTGTATTCTCAGAGATACAGGTGCTGCTCAGTCCTTCTTGCTAGAAGGAGTTTTACCCCTGTCTGAGCAGACCTCCACTGGCACTAGTGTCTTAATCAGAGGGTTTGAGATGGGTTTTGTTGATGTGCCTTTACATCGGGTTGATTTCACCTCTGACCTAGTGACTGGCAGTGTCGTAGTGGGAGTGCGACCGTCCCTCCCTGTACCTGGAGTTACATTCATTTTAGGAAACGATCTTGCAGGTGGAAATGTTTGGAGACAGTCTGACACTCCACCTGAGGTTGTGTCTGTGCCATTAGTGTGTGAGGGTCCAGATGAGTTGCAACAGAAATATCCCAATGTTTTCCCTACATGTGCAGTCACTCGTGCTATGGCAAAGCAACGCAATGCTAGTGACTGTTTGCAGGAAGAGGGTTTTGTAGACCTTCATGACACATTTTTTGGGCACCCTGAAATGTCTGACTCACAGTCTATCTCTCGCTCTACTGTCAAGACGCTTCCGGAGAAGGCTGATACTGTGAATGTTACGGTGAAGACCACCATTTGCGACATGCCACTATCCCGAGAGAAATTGATCTCTGCTCAGAAGGCTGATCCAACCCTTGTGTCTCTGTTTGAGTCTGTCTCTCCTGATCAGGAGATTGATGCCATGCCCCAAGGATATTTCCTTAAAGATGGTGTGTTGATGAGGAAAATGGAGGCCGCATGATGTTCCTGATAGGTGGAGGGTGATTTCTCAGATGGTGATTCCATCTAACTACAGAAACGAGGTTTTGAGTGTCGCTCACGATGGTTTAGCCGGACATCTGGGGATCAATAAAACGTATGATCGCATTCTTCGGCATTTCTTTTGGCCCGGCTTAAAGCGAGATGTGGTGAAATTCTGTAGAACGTGTCATGTCTGTCAGGTTATCGGCAAACCTAACCAGACCATTCCTCCTGCACCCCTTTACCCAATTCCAGTAGTTGGAGAGCCCTTTGACCATATAATTTTGGATTGTGTTGGGCCTCTTCCACGGTCGAAAGGGGGTCATCAGTACTTATTGACGATCATGTGTGCTGTTACTCGCTTCCCAGAGGCTGTCCCTCTGCGGAATATTACTGCAAAAGCAGTCATAAAAGCCTTAATAAAGTTCTTCTCTGTTTTCGGCCTCCCTAGGGTCATTCAAAGTGACCAGGGAACCAACTTCATGTCCCGTGTCTTTGCCCAAGTCCTTCAACAGCTCCAAATCAAGCATAATGTCTCCAGTGCTTATCATGCTGAGAGCCAAGGGGCCTTAGAAAGGTTTCACCAAACCCTTAAGACTATGCTTCGCACTTACTGTTTGGAGCTGGGGAAGGATTGGGAGGAGGGCATTCCATGGTTGGTTTTTGCATCCCGAGAGGTAGTGCAGGAGTCTTTAGGATTCAGTCCTGCGGAATTAGTGTTTGGCCACACGGTGCGAGGTCCTCTGGCCCTGTTGAGGGATCAGTGGCTTAAGGACACGCCTCAGCATAACCTGTTGGAATACGTCAGCAAATTTCGTTCTCGGTTACACCGAGCCCGTGACTTGGCAAAGCAGAACCTTGAAGTTGCTCAGGGGAAAATGAAACACTGGTTTGACCGTAAAGCTCAGGTCCGCCAGTTTGACCCTGGTGATAAGGTGTTGGTTCTGCTGCCCATTGCTGGTTCTGTTTTGCAGGCACGGTATAGTGGTCCATACGTGGTTGAACGTAGGGTATCCGAACGTGATTATGTTATCATCACCCCTGATAGGCGACGGCCTACGCAATTGTGTCATATTAACATGTTAAAACCCTACCATGTGAGGGGGCCTACTGTACAGCCTGTATCACTCTCTGCTGTGCTTCAACCTTCACCTTCGCCTTTCTTCACCTTCCCAGGGTTGACTGTTGCCTCATCTCCACTCCTGGAGAGGAGTGTGGGGGATGTGACTGTTCATTCCCGGGGTAGGAATGTTGCGTTGTCCTCACTCCCAGAGGAGAGTGAGGAGGGTGTGACTGCTCCATCTCGTTGTGTGATAGAGGGTCGCTTACAAAATTCTGAAATATTTTCCTCTTTTTCTGAGCACCTCCCTCACCTGTCAGGTGCTGAGAAGGCGGACATTGTTGACTTAGTTCAGTCTTATCCTTCTCTTTTTCCTGACGTGCCCAGTCGTACATCTGTTATGGAGCATGACATTGATGTGGGTTCTGCACTCCCCATTAAGCAACATGCTTATCGTGTCAACCCCTTTAAGCGTGAGCTCTTGCAAAAGGAGGTTGATTATATGCTGACTAACGATATTGCTGAACCAAGCTCAAGTCCATGGAGTTCTCCATGTTTGTTGGTAAACAAACCAGATGGTTCATATCGTTTTTGCACCGATTATCGAAGGGTTAATTCTGTCACCACACCTGATTGTTATCCCCTACCGCGAATGGACGATTGTGTCGATAGGGTGGGATCAGCCAGATTTGTCAGTAAGTTTGATCTTCTGAAAGGCTACTGGCAGGTTCCATTGTCCACTCGTGCTAGGGAGATATCTGCCTTTGTCACGCCAGACTTTTTCCTCCAGTACAAGGTAATGCCATTTGGCATGAGAAATGCGCCTGCCACATTCCAACGTCTCATGAACTACGTTTTGTCCGGTCTTTCCAGCTGTGAGGCATATCTCGATGATGTGGTGGTTTTTAGCTCCTCGTGGTCTGAGCATTTAGGTCATATACGGGAGCTTTTTGACCGTCTGTTGGTCGCTAACCTCACCATTAACCTAGCCAAGTGTGAGTTTGGTAGAGCTACTGTAACCTACTTGGGTAAGGTCGTTGGAAGGGGGCAAGTGCGTCCAGTAGGAGCAAAGGTCGAGGCTATCTGTCAATTTCCTGTACCAACCAACCGCCGAGAAGTACGTAGATTCTTAGGTATGGCTGGATACTACAGGAATTTCTGTAAAAATTTCTCTACTGTCGTCGCCCCTTTGACTGATCTCATTAGCCCCAAGGTTGATTTCCACTGGTCTGACTCCAGCCAGTGTGCATTCGAGAACGCCAAAGCCCTGTTAGTTAGTGCCCCAGTATTAGTGGCTCCAGACTTCTCAAAGCCTTTCCGTCTCGCTGTGGATGCGAGTGACTTCGGGGCGGGTGCCGTCCTTCTCCAGGTTGCTCCTGATTGCGTTGAACATCCAGTCTGCTACTTCTCCAAGAAGTTTAGTCCGCAGCAGCGTGGATACTCAACCGTGGAGAAGGAGACTCTCGCCTTGGTTCTCGCTGTCCAACACTTTGAGGTTTATGTTGGCTCCTCTTCATGCCCTATTCTGATATATACAGACCATAATCCGTTGGTTTTCTTGAACCGCATGCGTAATTCAAATCAGAGGTTGATGCGCTGGAGCCTCATACTACAGGCCTTCAATCTCGAAATTAATCACATTCGGGGGAAAGACAACGTGATAGCTGATGCGTTGTCGAGGATGTAGGGCGACAATTTTTAGGTCTCTAGGCCTCGCTTCTTCCTCCTACTTCGATTTTCCCAGGCGCCGGGGTCATTGGAGGAGATGGAGTGGAGTTGCGGGTCGATGAGTGGACACTGCTTGGTGGGTAGTATTAGGGTCTGTGTGTTTTGTTATTGTATCTTGGAGTATCTTGTATTATGTATTATGTGACCATTTTTTTATGGTGACTGGGGTCACCATTTGGTGGTGTGGGGTGTTATGACCCCCTACCCCTAGTGGCCGATTGTGGTGTTGCCTTAACTGTCCTAATTGTTTTCCTAATAGGAAATTGGTGTCACCTGGAGGGGGTCTATTTAGGAGGCCCTCTGGCTGATGCTCTCTCTCTCTCCATTCAGAGGGCAACCTGCAGTCTGGCTTCACTACTCGTTTTCCCCTATCTATTAGGTTCCGTTAATAAAAACCTTCTTGAATTCAACCAATCTTGTCTGATCTCTTTTATGTTGCAACTGGCCGGGGGCCGGTCGTAACAGTCACTGCCCCGGGTTCAACAGCTTGATCAGCTCACCGACCTCAGCCACTCCCGCCTCCTGGGTAGGGAACAGATGACATCACAGCGATGACATCACCACACAACAGCTCCACGCTGTATAGCGGCGTCTCACATCGTCGTCAGGGCAACGTACAAATGCCAGTGCGATGTTCTCCAGCATGTTGGAGTAGTACAGGCGGAAGGTCTTGTCTTCCCAGCGGCTCAGCACGTGGAAACATGGTTTCTTGCCCAGGATGGGGAGGTACAGGTAGTTCCTGCAGACGTGCATCATAAATCAGTGACTGAGAGAATTTTAAATTGTACACACTTCCATACAAATACTCATTATAAACACTTCAGAATCTAGTGAACATGAAGAGCTCATACACAAAAAAAACGATAAACGCCATTCCCGCCAAAACGAAGCCAAAACAAGCCGTGATTGAGATCACAGTGCCGTCTTTGCGATTTCCAAATCGTTTTGTTGCCAAACTCGATATATCTCTCATGCTTTATGTACGGTTATCACACAGATGGCACTGTGATCTCAATCACGGCTTGTTTGGCTTCGTTTTGGCAGGAATGGCGTTTTAATCATTTGTAATATTGTACATATGGTAATATGGGATGGAACGTGGGACCTGTTTCCGTCCATAAGCAGGGGCTTTGCAGGGGGGGTTGTGGACTTGCTTGGCTCGGGCTCTTGGGGGACCAGTAAGGGGGCGCAGTCGGGCTCGACGCGGCTGTATAACTCGGCTAGCCGCTCCACCTTCTTCTTACTGGCACTTACAGGGGAGGAGCCGTCAATCAGGTTCCCATAGTTACCTGGACAGAAAAAAAAGTGACACAAAAAGTAAATACATTACGGTAGAGGCTAGATGCTCCCCCTCCAGAGGACGGCATGAGATTATTGGCCTGTTGTTTTCTCAATTTTACAGTGCGCGTGACTGAACCGTAGCCGTAACCGTAACCGTAACCCTAAACCTAACCATAACCCAAGCCCTAACCCCTAAACCTAACCATAACCATCAGCTACAATGGTCAATTTCGCGCATTTGACGTCAGGCATACTTCACATCTCTGTCCTCTGGAGGGGGAGCATCTAGCTTCTACCAATACATTACTCTCTCTCTCTGTGAAAATGCATTTACTTCCTTGTTTTTGCCCCATTCCTTGAATTCATATTTACTGACACTGGCAAATTGGCACTGTAAGTGGCCGGACGAGACAAGGAATGAGCCACAATAACATCATTACCGACAGTGAACTCGAAGCTGATAGGCTTGTCGCCGATCTTCCTATCGATCATTGTCGCCTCGAACAGAGCGCCGAACAGCAGGAAGCTCTCCTTGTCGTCGTCATTGTTCTGGAGGAACACAGGACAGAAAGAGTGATGCTCAAGACAGGATCACTGCCTTAAACTATGCAAACAAAAAGAAGAGAGACGTGACTTTTTACATCCCCTTTATTCATTATTTAGACGCTGTTGTGGGGTCAATTCCATTTCCATTCAGTCAATTCAGGAAATTAATTGAAATTCAATGAATGAATTCAAAAATTGCTAAAATGTTCAATTATTAGATTTTTTAAATGAGGATTTTCAATCCTGAATTGAAATGGAATTGCAATTGACCCTTCGCTAAACCACGCCCAAAAACGCAAACTGGCCAATCACAGCGCCGTGTTTTACATACTCCGACAGAGGATCCGACAGTGTTTTGCTCCCTTCCATTGGCTTTCAAAAAAAAAAATCTTCATTTTCGAGCTGGTTTTGCGGATTTTTAGCAAATTATGGTTAAACGTTGTGCCTGGGGCACGTGTAACAGTGACACTCGTTACCCAGAGAGGTTTGAAGGAGATATACGTTTTTTTCCCTTTATAAAACCGAAATCAAATACTGAAAAGTGTTAGCTAGCTAAGCTAACGTGGCTACGGTCTGGATATACAGCTCCGGGTTGCAACGTTGGTAAAGTTAGACTAAATGTTAGCTTTGTTATTCGTGATCCAGACAGCTTGCTAACGTTAAGATGTTACAGTCAAGCTCTAGAAAACCAAGTGGGTAACGTTACCTTGATGTCAAAATGTAATACTATTTTTTCATTACTATTTCAGCACTTTGTCAATGGGAAGCCCAGTCCCGAGTACCCAAATCTTGTGGAGGACTGGGCTGACACACTGCTGATATTTTTTGCTTTACAGAGGTCCAGGGTATGGAACTACCTGTGGAGCTAACCAGAGTAATGTCGTTACAGCACACTATAGGCGACTAATGTTACGTTAGTTAGCTAATGCTAGCTAACTTACTACTGAATGTAACGTTATATAGGCCTACTGCTTTTGCTTTTTAATGATTGTAATAGTGAATAGAGACCTACCCAGCTTTACAGGAACAGTGTTGCTCCTTAATGTCGTTATCCTCTGTCTCAATCGCCGTGGTTCACTTTTACTCTGATCTGTAGGCTTTCGCTTCTATCTTAATTTTTTTTACGTCATTTTGTTGCTGAGTCAGTGTGATATCTTGAATATAACCTTCAAATGCATATTGTAGACCCTTCTGTCTGCTTCTATCTGAAATCGCTTTTTCTATTTTCCAAAAATTTGACAATATTTCTCCAGGGAGTGCAGTTAGCGACAGTGGGAGCGCCATGCTGGCTCCGAAAGCTTGACGTACATAGCAACAATAACTAAGGGGGGCGTGGTTTAGCGAAGGGTCAATTGGAATTGAAATGACCCAACTGGTAAAAATGGAGAAAAAAAGTGCAATTCCAGTAGTGTTCATTTCCCCCTCTCACCTGAGGCGGAGTCTCCACTGGCATCACCTCTGCACCCAGGGCGCTGCCCCTCTCCTCCTCTCCATCGCCCCCGCCCCCTCCCCCACCCGGTGGGGGGGTCTTGGGTTCCTTGCCTCCCGCTCTTCCCCCTCTGCCATCCTTAAGCGTGGCCTTCACATCCTTGGCCAGACGAGACACCTTGGACTCCGCCGGCCCCGCCCCAGACAGAATCTCCACAGCCAGCTCGAGGAAGACCCTCCCCCGAAAGGCCACGCCCTCCCCCACACCCTCGTTCAGTTCCTGGTTGTCATCCACCAGCGTGAAGTTCCTGGTGGAGCCATACAGGTTGATCCAAGCCGGGCCAAAGGTCGGAAGGAAACCTTGGATGATAAAAACAGTTGTGACACTGAAGGAGAATGAAATAAATTCTCTACAGCGATACACCAAAGAGCAGGCCACACATCCCATGCAGTCAGTGGTGGACGAAGTACACAAGCCCTTTACTTGAGTCAAAGTTTATTTGTATACAAAGTATAACACAAAATATTACTCCAGTAAAAGTAAAAAGTCCTACATTTAACCCCATTTGCCTTTGAAATGTAGGAGAGTGAAAATAAAAATAAAAATAAAGGGGAAATTGGTCTGAAAGAGGTACTACACTTCTGTTAGATTGCTCTATATGTGTGTGTGTGTGTGTGTGTGTGTGTGTGTGTGTGTGTGTGTGTGTGTAGAGTTGAGCAATAATAGGCTTCTTGGACTCCATTTGCAGGAGGATAAAGGGTCTGGTTTGGATAGAGTCTGGCGTGTGGCTGTTTACAGCAGTGCAGGCTCTGTGACAGAAACGTTTGGCAGTGCAGGTTCTGCAGAGCATTTCGCCACTTCTGCAAAAGCTCTTCGCTGTTGTCCCCGGAGGATTGAGTAATCAGGCGTATTGTTTCAGAGTGAGACACTGAGGCAGCGCCAGCAGTGAGCCTTACAGACCGACCCATCACCACACTGATCCAAACAGACTGCTCCATCACCACACTGAGCCATACAGACGGACCCATCACCACACTGAGCCATACAGACTGCCCCATCACCACACTGATCCAAACAGACTGCCCCATCACCACACTGAGCCATACAGACTGACCCACCACCACACTGATCCAAACAGACTGACCCATCACCACACTGAGCCATACAGACTGACCCATCACCACACTGAGCCATACAGACTGACCCACCACCACACTGATCCATACAGACCGACCCATCACCACACTGAGCCATACAGACTGACCCACCACCACACTGATCCATACAGACTGCCCCATCACCACACTGAGCCTTACAGACTGCCCCATCACCACACTGAGCCATACAGACTGCCCCATCACCACACTGAGCCATACAGACTGCCCCATCACCACACTGAGCCATACAGACTGCCCCATCACCACACTGAGCCATACAGACTGCCCCATCACCACACTGAGCCAAACAGACTGCCCCATCACCACACTGAGCCATACAGACCGACCCATCACCACACTGAGCCATACAGACCGACCCATCACCACACTGAGCCAAACAGACTGCCCCATCACCACACTGAGCCATACAGACCGACCCATCACCACACTGAGCCATACAGACCGACCCATCACCACACTGAGCCAAACAGACTGCCCCATCACCACACTAAGCCATACAGACTGCCCCATCACCACACTGATCCATACAGACTGACCCATCACCACACTGAGCCATACAGACTGCCCCATCACCACACTGACACAGACTGACCCACCACCACACTGATCCAGACTGCCCACCACACTCCACAGACTGACCCACCACCACACTGATCCATACAGACTGCCCCATCACCACACTGAGCCAAACAGACTGACCCATGACCACACTGATCCATACAGACTGCCCCATCACCACACTGATCCATACAGACCGACCCATCACCACACTGAGCCAAACAGACTGCCCCATCACAACACGGAGCCAAACAGACTGCCCATCACCACACTGATCCATACAGACTGCCCCATCACCACACTGAGCCATACAGACTGCCCCATCACCACACTGAGCCATACAGACTGCCCCATCACCACACTGAGCCATACAGACTGCCCCATCACCACACTGAGCCATACAGACTGCCCCATCACCACACTGAGCCATACAGACCGACCCATCACCACACTGAGCCATACAGACTGCCCCATCACCACACTGAGCCAAACAGACTGCCCCATCACCACACTGAGCCATACAGACTGACCCACCACCACACTGATCCATACAGACTGACCCATCACCACACTGAGCCATACAGACCGACCCATCACCACACTGAGCCAAACAGACTGCCCCATCACCACACTGAGCCATACAGACTGCCCCATCACCACACTGAGCCATACAGACTGACCCATCACCACACTGAGCCATACAGACTGACCCATCACCACACTGAGCCATACAGACTGACCCACCACCACACTGATCCATACAGACCGACCCATCACCACACTGAGCCATACAGACTGACCCACCACCACACTGATCCATACAGACTGCCCCATCACCACACTGAGCCAAACAGACTGACCCATGACCACACTGATCCATACAGACTGCCCCATCACCACACTGATCCATACAGACCGACCCATCACCACACTGAGCCAAACAGACTGCCCCATCACCACACTGAGCCAAACAGACTGACCCATGACCACACTGATCCATACAGACTGCCCCATCACCACACTGAGCCATACAGACTGCCCCATCACCACACTGAGCCATACAGACTGCCCCATCACCACACTGAGCCATACAGACTGACCCATGACCACACTGATCCATACAGACTGCCCCATCACCACACTGAGCCAAACAGACCGACCCATATCTGTAAAGCTCTAAGCTCTACAGATACTTGAAAAATGCACTTACACAGTACAGTGATTAACTTGAGTAAAGTAAATGTATTTCGTAAGCGTCCACCACTGCATGCGGTTCCCGAGGAGGTTCACTCCAGTGGTCACCTTTGTCCCCGTCCTGCTCGTTGGCGATCCTGCGCAGGTCAATGTAGTGCGTCCCGACCGCCACGTCGTTCATGCTCCCTTCGTCCCACACCTGGATCTTCACCCGCTGGCACAGCGGAGGGAACATCTCCTTAAACACGATCTGCTCGTTCCACACGGGGTCCGCCGTGCCCTTCTGAGTCGAGGTCCGGCCCTGTCACACCAACGAGGAGAGAGGGAGGGAGGGAGACAGAGAGAGGGAGAGAGGGAGAGAGAGGGAGAGGGAGAGGGAGGGGAGAGGAGAGAGAGAGAGAGAGAGAGGGAGAGGGAGAGAGAGGGAGAGAGGGAGAGGGGGAGAGAGGGAGAGGGAGAGAGGGAGAGAGGGAGAGAGAGAGAGGAGCGAGAGAGAGGGAGAGAGAGAGGAGAGGGAGAGAGAGAGAGAGAGAGGGGAGAGGGAGTCCCTTTAGAGAGGGAGAGAGAGTTTTATAGTTTTATAGTGATCAAAATGTTACATTACCTTAACCATGAACCCATGTCAAACAGTTATATTTGAAAGGAAGAGAAAAAGACAAAACTAATATTTTAAACCAAAAAAACTAAACCTAAAACCTTTATTTAAAATGTTCCATATTAAGGCAGGAAATGATCAAATGAGCCATTGTCTGAAAATAGTTTCATTTACATGCAGCAGCACACTGAAAACCACTTCTAAGATCTGAGAGAGAGAGATATCAATCCCCATTAGTTGAGAGATTTTACTGCTAAATTGTTACAGGACTATCGGCCCTGTGCCAGACCCAGGGGGGCTGCTCTCACCATCTGGCAGAAGAAGGACACCACCACGTAGGGGTCGATGAGGTCCTTGCTGTCCCCGATGAAGGCCTTGGTGACGTTGGCCATGATGCTGGAGTTCATCCGAGGAAGCCCCTCGGCCCGGAACACCTTCACGTAAAAGCGGGCCCACGGGCGCTCGGAGGGGAAGCCCTGGGGGAGCAGGAGGTTCCTGGGACGGGGAAAGAGCAAAGACACAGGCCTGGCCTTGATACTGGGCCACAGACACAGACCCAATCATGAAACTGGGCCAAAGACACAGACCCAACCCTGAAACTGGGCTAAAGACACAGACCCAGTCCTGAAACTGGGCCACAGACACAGACTCAACCCTGAAACTGAGCCAAAGACACAGATCCAGTCCTGAAACTGGGCCAAAGACACAGACCCAGTCCTGAAACTGGGCCAAAGACACAGACCCAACCCTGAAACTGGGCCAAAGACACAGACCGAGTCCTGAAACTGGGCCAAAGACACAGACCCAACCCTGAAACTGGGCTAAAGACACAGACCCAGCCCTGAAACTGGGCTAAAGACACAGACCCAACCCTGAAACTGGGCCAAAGACACAGACCCAGTCCTGAAACTGGGCTAAAGACACAGACCCAACCCTGATACTGGGCCAAAGACACAGACCCAGCCCTGAAACTGGGCTAAAGACACAGACCCAACCCTGAAACTGGGCCAAAGACACAGACCCAGTCCTGAAACTGGGCCAAAGACACAGACCCAACCCTGAAACTGGGCCAAAGACACAGACCCAACCCTGAAACGGTGGCCTCTCAAACCTGGTCCTAGGGACCCGCCATGTAGGCTGGCGTTTGTTTTGTTCCCACCCATAATGGGTGGTTCTCTGTGGCTCAGTTGGTAGAGCACAGCGTTGGCAACGCTGGTTGTGGGTTTGGGGCCACATATTGAAAATGTATGCATTCACTACTGTAAGTCGCTTTGGATAAAAGCGTCTGCTAAATGGTGTATATTATTATTATAATTGCTGCTCCTAAATTGTAACAAGCGGTTAACCGTACGTAATTAAACAACCACTGGTGCTTGGAGTACTGCTGGCCCTCGACACTGCGGTCGTGATCATCACGGATGGTTTAGTTGTAGTCTCTGTGCTCCCTGCTGTGGAGATCGGTGGTGCAGAGGGTGAGGGGGCGGTCCTCACTTGTCAATCTGCTCCTCTGCATCGCTGTTCTTCTGCGAGGGCTGCACCGCCTCCCCTTTCCCGTCACGCTGATGTCACACTTCAGGTAACCTTTGAACCCCGTGCGGATGTCCATGGGGTCGGTCAGCACCGCCCACTTGTTGGTGAACTGGTGGCCTGGGATCAGGGAGAGACGGGCGATGCAAGGCGCTATAAACCACAAACCCGGGAGGGGGGCTGTGGGGGCATATGGTGTGCAACACTCACCTGGCTCCCGATAGACTGTCCCCACATCCAGCTTAAAGGACCCCACGCAGAAGCCACGCATAATTTTGGAGTGCATCACCTGATGCCGAATAAGAACAGTTAATCAGAAGACACTGTTGTGTTAAATTTCTCCACTGTGTTGTTTAATGTTATTAGTATACAGCAGAGTAAGGAATGGCATTATGTTTGAACTTGTAATTGTCCTGAGCCTGTTAATATTGTTTGTGTGACTGACAAGCTTATAAATTATATTCATTCATGTTATATAATGCCGTTGTCAGACCTCACTTAGAGTACTGTGTGCAGTTCTGGGCACCACACTACAAGAAAGCTCTTGAAAAGTTGCAAAGAAGGGGCAACTAAGTTGGTACCGGGTATGAATGGTAAAGGTTATGAGGATAGATTTGAAGCACTCAATCTATTTAAGCTTAGCGAACAGAGACATAGGGGGGGACTTGATTGAGGTTTGTTAATCCCTAAAATGGATTAACAAAGTGAACTACCAAAGGGGCCACAGGTGGAAATTAGTTTTAGGCAAATTTTGCACAGATATTAGGACGTTTTTCTTTAAACAGAGTTGTCAATGCATGGAACAGCTTTCCACGTCATGTAGTGGAGATAGAAACACTTGGGCTATTCAAGTCTAGGCTAGATGCAGTACTAGATACTCTTTAGATTAGGATGTGACGAGCCTAGATGGGCTGAACGGCCCGTTCTCTTCATTATGTGTTCTTACGGTCTTATGTTCTTAAATTATATTAAGGATGTCCATAAGCATATGAGTCATCTTTACTTAATTGTGTTTACTTTAATGGCTTCACATTCATGCACTCCACATTAAATCATTTTAATCACAACAAGCAGCTTGGACTACATTAGCTCATTAAGATAACTGTGTACACGTACATGCATTTGGTTTTTATTTTAATAAATGGCTTTTTAATAGACATTACAATGTTCGCCTTTAAAGCAGAGTACACAATTGTGTACATACAATGTGAAAATATAAATCAAAGCTTTAAGGGCAAATTTAAATCAAAACCTTAAAACCTTTTATATTTTTCCCATCATTATATTTTTTAGACCTTTACAAACTTGTATGAGGCTTTGCGGAGTTAAATCTATGTCTGCCTAATGTTATGAAAATGTTTTTGTTATGCTAATTTAGCCTTTTTCCTATCAGATCATTCAGCTTTGAACAATGGAAATATTTGTTAAAAAAGTGGCTGGATTA
The DNA here is from genome assembly GCA_029706075.1 of Aldrovandia affinis. NCBI lineage: Eukaryota > Metazoa > Chordata > Actinopteri > Notacanthiformes > Halosauridae > Aldrovandia > Aldrovandia affinis. Next base: position 615,454 of record JAINUG010000282.1, on the reverse strand, counting down.
CTGAATCCAATTAACTAAACTGATAATGTAAAACCTAATTTCACTTTGGGACAATGATGAACTCTCTTGGAGATTTCAAAAAAAAAAGTTTAAACCATTTTCAATAATGCATGCATGAGTGGTTTAGTTTATTAAGGAAAGAGGAATCTGTTATCTGCTATTGGTTTACACTTGCCAAAATGGAAAATAAAATAAACATGAAAAATTATTAAAACAGACTCAGGACAATTGCAACAACACAACACAATGTCTTGCTCATAGACGGCCACTGATTACTGACTTTAAAAAAATACCTGTTGCCTTCACTTACAGAGAGTTTGATGACTTTGTCAAAAAAGGCCTCTTGTGTCGCGAAGAAATCAAAGACAAAGTACTGTCCAAAGATATAAAACAACAGAGCGTTACACAGTCACATCAGAGTTAAAACTGTCAAACCTGGGCTATAGTTCTGTTCCCAAAATTAAGATTCATAAAAGGGGTGACCTCATTGTAGAAGGGGGCGTTTGTCCCTTCTTGGACCGTGGTCTGTTTCTTCTCATCCCCGATTTCAATCACGACGCTGGGGTCGATGTTCTCTCCCACAAGCTGCTTGGCCTCTGTGATGTTGATAGAGATCTAGAGGGAGGAGGTCCCGGGACACGTTCAGTGTTATTTGCATGTCATGGAGTCACAGAGTTTTTATTTTAAAAATTTTACGAATTTGTTTCTGATTTTATCCCATTTTATCCCAATTTGGTATCCAATTACACCCGCTATTTTCAAGTCAATCCCCCCCTTGTAATGTGAGTTCGCTGCAGTAGCCCTGACTGTGACCGGTAGTGATGAAGGCGACCGTAACCCGGTACTCCAGAGCCACTCCTGTGCGCAGCGAACATCCTGTCGACTTCCCTCCCCCCTCCCTGGGGCGGACAGCCAATCGCCGCCCCCGGTGGCACTCCCGCCAGAGCCGACTCTGGCGTGAAGGGAAATCAAACCCCGGTCGCCGTGGCCAGCGTCGGATGTTGAAACCACTGGACCACGCGGGAGGCCGGAGTCACAGAGTTTTGATTTGTTTTGCCTAGTGGCAGCCCACGGTCACAGAGAATCATCAGTGATGTGCAAAGAAAGGACGTGGGCGCACATTGCACAAGTGCTGGGAGTGAAAGAGAGGACAGGCGAAGAAAAAGGGGGAAACCAGCACACTATACTGAACACCCTGCAAAAAAAAGTATTTCCATGATGGAATGGCGAACAACATTGTGGCCTTCATCAGGTATTGCTATCAGGTGAGCAGTGGTGGATGAAGTGCACAAAAAACCTGTTACTTGAGTCAAAGTACAGATACCTGCGCTTTTATTTATTTATTTCTTAGATGATGTTTGATTGAATTTTGTATTGATGCATTCTATTTTTATTGATGTAAAGCACCCTGATACCCTATAGAAATAAAGTTTTATTACTTACCACTTACTATACCCTGATAAAATATTACTCCAGTAAAAGTAAAAAGTCCAACATTTAACCCCATTTGCCTTTGAAATGTAGGGAGTAAAAACAAAAGAAAATGGAAATACTTAAGTAATAATAAAAGTACAAATGGAAATACTTAACTGTAAGGACAGATAAAAATGTATTCCTGATAAGTACAGTAATTAAACCCTGGACAAGTAAAGTAAATGTACTTTGTTACTGTCTACCACTGCACGTGAGAGGAAACAGGGAGATATATACAATGTATATATATTAGGTGACAGGTAATAAAAACAGAAAAGGCCAGAGGAGGAAGAGGGAGGTCCACAATTAGCCTGCAGCTAACGTGGTGATTATTATCTGCAGGATCAGCACAAATAGTGATAATGCAATATGTGCGAATAGAGAAGACATAGTTACTGGTGTAGTAATAATCTAATACAAGTATTCAGGCTCGCTAATCACAGTATGGGTATACTACTGTACATACTCTTGAGAACGCAAATGGTTGAATGTTGATTAATCGTGGAATAAAGACATTGTGGCAAGACATTGTGTTTCGGATGACATGAAACTTCAGTGGCATCACACAACACACCTGAAAGGTCTGTGGCTTGCTCTCACTCTCCAGAATCTTGGCCATCGGTTTAGACCTGTGAAGAGGACAGCGGTACATCTTATTAGTTTGCTTGTATTAATACACTACTAATTAATACACTATTTAATACTTTAATTATTATTATTACTATTCCATTCTTTCCAGACCCAACTCCTCCTACGATTGTTAAACTAGACAAACCAAATGTACTTCACTAGTCCTATTATTTTGCTTGCATCAGGCCAAACCACTTTTAAAAACTGTCCCCAATACTTAACATTAGTGTAATTCTCAGCGTAAAAACTGGCAACAATGAGCCCATTACTGTGAGAACTGCCAAGCCAATCTCCCTCTGTCCTTACCCTCTATCTAACAAACAACATTTCTACTTCATTCATCCACACAGTGTGGATCGTCACTGATTACATTAGGGCCTGCGGAACTTCCTGACCATGTGATCTGGGAGGCGTGTGTCTGGTGATTCCACCCCTATCCTCACGGCGTCACTGAAGGCACTGAGTCTGACACTCAAGTCGTCTCTGAAACCGCACACTTCCATTCTCCAAGCAGGCATAGGGAGGGCAGGTATAACAGCAACGTAGCGTACAGGTTTAATGATACTGTAGCAGTGTATGGGTTCGATTACACTGTAATGCTGCACCCGTACAATATCAATGTACTATACAGGTATAATGATACACTTTTTTCTTTTTTAAATATTTTGAACAAGCATTTCTGGTATCTCTGGACTAGGACTACTGCTGCTGCTACAGCCACTTCCAGTGCCTTAGTGAAACTTGAGGTTTCTTCTTGGACTCTATATCTGGTTGTTTATTTATGATTTGCTTTCTTAGCAGGCACCCTTATCCAGAGCGACTTACACAAGTTACATTTATACATATTGATTTATACAGCTGGATATTATAGTGCTGAAATTCTGGTTAGGTACCTTGCCTAAGGGTACACCAGCAGTCCCTTGAGCTGGGCTGGACTTTACATCTTGAGTTCAGTAACCAAATGCTAAAATGTAAAAATGTAAATGTACGAGTTCAGTAACCACTACTCTGCACGGTCACCCTTAGCACTAGAACTAGGAGCTCTGATAGTGCCAGGAGCAGAACAGACGGGGTGGGGAGGTACCTCTTACGAACGGGCACCAACGAGCTGCCCGAGGGGCCACACTGATCGCCATCTTCTGGGTCCAGTCTCCCTGTCACATCGGGAGCCGCAGACACACTCTCTGATTCGCTGCCGTCTGAGGGAGACACGCCGTTTATCCACGGCAACCTGTCCAGAGCCTCTGTTCAAGGCCAGCTGGGTAAATGGATCACATGACCCCCCTCACCCTTTCTGAGAGCGTGACATGAAGCCGACAGTGACTCATCTTTGATTGCATTCAGTTAGATTAGCAGCAGAAATCTCTTGTGTGCAATATAAGCCAGCGGCCTCAACGCTGCGGTGCAGCACATAGCACGCATGTTTGTTTTCAAGGCCTTACCCAGAGCACCCTTGTTTGCCAGGACTAGACCCTGCTTAGCCCCCTTCTTCTTCTTCTTCTTGAGCTTGAACATCCCCTTTCTGTAGTAAGCACAAAAGAACAGGGCTTATTGTAAAATACACACGCAGGCACTCCTATTTATATACTGTATACATGTGGTTCTGTGTGGCTCGGTAGGTAGAGCATGGGGCTGGCAATGCTTAGGTTGTGGGTTTGATTCCCACTGGGACCACATATACTGAAAAATGTATGCATTCACTACTGTAAATCACTTTGGATAAAAGTGCCTGCTAAATGCCATATGTTATTATATTATATACTGTATATGTGTGTGTGTATTATATATACAGTGTTTATAAGTATTCACCCCTACTTCATGGAATCAAAACAGAATTTCTTGCCACTATTAAATAAATTAAAAATTAAAAAACAGACAAGAATTGATTCCATAAGCATTCACCCCTCTTGACTTAGTACTTGGTAGAAGCACCTTTAGCTGCAATTACAGTGGCGAGTCTATTTGAGTAAGTCTCTACCAGCTTTGCACATCTGGACATTGCAATGTTCACCCATTCTTCTTTACAAAATTGTTTGAGCTCCATCCATTGGTGAACAGCAATTTTCAAATCTTTCCACAGATTATCAAAGGGATTGAGGTCTGGCCTTTGACTGGGCCACTCCAGGATATCTTTTGTTTTTAAACCACTCCAATGTGGCTTTTGCTGTATGCTTTGGGTCACTGTCCTGCTGGAATATAAATCTTCTCCGAAGTCCCAGGTCTCTTGCAGACTGCAGCAGGTTTTCCTCCAAGATTTGTATACATCTTGCTCCATCCATTTTGCCCTCTATTTTGACAAGTTTTCCAGTCCCTGAAGCAGAGAAGCATCCCCATAGCAGACCGTCAGAACATGGAAGACCATCAGAATTGCCATAGGCGGGGCCTCCCGTGGTCCAGTGGTTACAACGTTCGACACTGGCCACGGAGACCGGGGTTCGATTCCCCCGTCTCGCCAGAGTCGGCTCTAGCCGGGAGTGCCACCAGGAGCGGCAATTGGCTGTCCGCCTCAGGAAGGGGAGAGGGAAGGTGACACACACAGTTCGCTGCGCACAGGAGTGGTCCTGGGGTACCAGAATTACAGTCGACGGCACGACGAGTGTAGTCTCGGAGGAGGCAGCGCTTCGTCCTTGTCACTGCCGGTCACAGGACTACGGTAGCAAACTATAAGGGAAGGGGGATTGAACTAAGCACAGCGGGTAATTGGCTACCAAATTGGGAGAAAATGGGGTAAAATCGGAAAATAAAATGTAAAAAATAAAAAAAGAATTGCCATAGGCCTCTTGGTGGCCTCCCTAACAATCTCCGCTTCTTGCACGGATGCTCAGTTTTGGAGGACGGCCTATTCTAGACAAATTCACAGTTGAGATGGATGTAATGGTGCTTTTGAAGAACCTTTTCTCGGATTTGCTTTAAATGTTCTTTGGTCTTCATGATGAAGCTCTGTTTGTAAATACACTCACCAACTGTGGGACCTCTCACAGACAACTGTATTTAATGTGAAATCATTTGAAACACCTTAATTGTACACAGGTGGACTCCAGTCAAATAATTATGTGACCTCTGAAGACAATTGATTGCACCAGTTTATTGACAGTATTGCAATGCTCATGGAATCAATTAGTCTCTTTTTTATTTGTAGTTAATTAAGAAGAGGCTGTAGAGTTTTTTATATAATAGAGTATCCTGTGCTCTGTGAAAGAAATCCCAATTAAATCCATCTTGATTCCATGAAGTAAGAACATAAAATGTGAATGTCAATTAATACTTTTTATACCTACTGTATATATACAGTATACATATGTATACATGAGAAATTATATTATATTATTTATTACAATTATATTATTATTTTATACAATTGCTCAGAGAAAAATCTTTTGTTTAAGAAGTAATATGAATGAATGAAAAAGCCTCATCATTTATCGATTCTCACAGGCACAACAGACAGAAGAGGCTGATAATATTATGTTATTATCGCTTGTCCTTACCGATACGGTGATGAACTGTCCCTGGATTGATCCATTACGGTTGTGAAAATCTGCCCTGGTATACGCACTCCCAGTCCTGACACATCCAGTACCCCTGAACCCCCTACCTACCCCACCCTGTGGCTGGCAGACCAGTGAGGGCCACAGAAGGACAGCTGCCTCACACAAACAACAGCAGCGTGTGATGGACATGGCCCGGAGGCTCCTGAAGAAACACCATGACCCGCCCTCCCTCACTACACCCCCCCCATCCTTCAAACCACAAGGTGAGAACTGTACTCTTCCTTCTCTTGACTGATGTGTGTTTGACTTTCGGTTTCTGAGTGATACGTGCAGCACAAAGATACTTGGGATTGCCCATACTGGCAACTGCAAAATAGATGACCAGGCATGAAGTGTCAGGTCTCATCTTGGAAAGTAGCATTCTTCTATCACTATAGATATCAGTTTGATACGTTTGTCACACTTTTTCAGGAAAAAGAACACTTCACTAGTCCCTCGACCCTCTCTGGATATTCTAATTTAACTCAATTAAAATTCTGTTTTTAAAAAACAATTTTAATATGTAGATCTGTTAGCATTGTTGGTCCTGGATATGGCCAATTGCTGAGTTAATAATATGACTGGTCACATGCTATAAAACATTTTTTTTCCTATATGAAATGTTGCCCTGCAAGTCAATTCCAAGTCTCCACCTTAAATACACGTTGGACTTAAAGTAAAAATAACATTGCGACAGGCAGACAGACAAAACCAAAAGCCTCTAACAGCTGAGTCAACTGGGATTAAGTGTGTAGAGTAAATATCATACAGTATATGACAGTGAGGCCTCATATAGAAAAGGGTGGGTATGCAGTATATACTCATAAACTCTGATCTTAGAATTACAACCTTGTATTCAATTCTAGTTTTTTGATGCGTTGACTGCATAGCAGAAAAGAATATATGAAAAAAACAGCCTTACTACTTCATAAACTTGACCAGCTGCATTTCCAGTAAAGCTGTTATTAATTTCTTTATTTTAGATATGTAGCTACCATAAGCCACTCATAGATTGATTCAAACATTGATTCCCACAATAAATATATGCACTATACCTTGCATTTTATTATGTGGTAAATTTAAGAGAATAAAAACATATATACTTACAAAACAGTGAATTTAGATTTGAGTTACTACCCATTCACAGTCTGTGTATTCAACAGGAAGCTGGTCCCATTACACAATTTTAAACCAAGTATACTGAAGTAAAGTATGTGCTGTAGGTCATATGAACCTCTTCTAAAACTTACAGAATTATTTTTAAAAATATATATTTGACATAATAATATGTATTGTAGGGATAACTTCTGTGAGGCAGGGTGACATTGCTAGGAAGAGCATTGTAGTTTGATATTCATATTTGCCAAGGGCTGGCCTTTCACTATGCGGTAAGGTCACTGCACTGCTGAGGGGAAGTGACTCTGCCTGCTGGAGAATATCCTGCTCGCCACACTGTATTTTCAGATTCATGAAGAACGATACATAGTGATTTGTATTTTAAAGATGTACATTTTCATGTGCATCTCATATAAAGTACACACATACTGTATATTGTGTAAGTAATTGTAGGTGTGTTTACATAAATAGCTTATTCAGTATATTTGATAAAAGTTGCAAACTGTGTTTTGTGTTTTTCACTAGCTATGGTCCATGACCAGGGTGAATAATGATATAAATAAAACAAAACTTTTGTAGCATCCTGTCAGAGAAATATGTACCTGGGCTCTTGGTTTGAGGAAGTCTAAGATTTGTGCGGTAGTTTAATTATACCGTGTCATTATACTGCGGTACATCTAGGTTTCACATCACTTACAAGTGGTCCACCAATTTTAAAAAAAGATTGAGATAATCTGTATATGGTGCAGAACCTTGTGTGGCTCAGTAGGTAGAGCATGGTGCTGACAATGCTTGGGTGGTCCCATGGGGACCACATGTACTGAAAAATATATGCATTCACTACTGTAAGTCACTTTGGATAAAAGCGTCTGCTACATGGCATATGTAACAAACGCTGGCATAATACATTTGAATATATAGCACTCACACTAGATTTTATTCTTTCACGTACAATACGTTTTAGAAGTCTTTTTAGACCAGCAAACAGGGTCACAACCTTGACCAAAATGTCACGCCGTCACACCACCTCAAAATATAACTGTTTACGTAAGGAGAATGAATGATGACAAAGCAATTACCGTGATCTGGGCTTCTTGGGATGAAATGGGAAAGTAATGCCTCCGATGAGGGAAATCCAGTTATTTCAGGTGTAAGTCCATGGAAACCCACCTCACTCAAAAGGAAGAAAGTTCCTCATCTTTCTCATTGGAATAAGAAATGCAGACAGAATCAATCACAAATACATACGCGCTGATCATTTTAGTGGGGCAATTCTGTTTTTATCGCCATAACTCATGTTTGCCTTCAGGGCATTACTTCCAATTAACCACCGAAGGCATAAAACAGTAGAACATATGGTTCTTAGTCCCGTGCTGCAAGGGTTATCATTTGATACATCTGTTATCAGAGCATCAGAAATACCAGTTTATCCTCATAAGAACTTGTGGCTAAGCATTCCCATTCCTAACAATGTAAACAAGGAACATGGAAGTGCTTTTGTAATAAATCATTATTAATAGTGTAATAATAGTGATTTTACTATACATTCAAACATTAAAATAGTAAAATATCTGAGCTACTGTTTCACTAGCTTCAGTTAAATAAGGGAATACATCAGATATCCACGTGTGCCATTACCATGGCTATGAAAATAGCTATTAATGGATATTTAATTGCTAATTGAATGGTTTCATTTTTGTTTGTATATGGAAAAAGAGTATATCAACATAACAGATGGTCAATATTGGCCTTGATTGTTTATTGTACCAAACAAATTATGAACATGTAATAAACACGTCTATGTGTTTCCAGTCAGTACATTTCCTGCTTCTGGAATCATCAATCACTGAGGATCATTTTCTCAAATTAAAAAACACACTTAAATTCAGTATAAATCTGCTCTGCGAGAATATCGACAGATGACAAACAAAAATCAAAAATAAACTGAAGGAGTTGAGAATTTCTCAGGCAAATTTCACTGCTCCGATGCTCACCATGCTTGCCAAATGAGCTTGTTTGCCAAGCTGTGTGTGGGAACAGGATGTGAGAAGTGAATAAATACACCTCTGGTAAACAGGCCGTTTGAAAGATTTCATTCAACTCTGCGAGCTGTGTGGCAGAGAAATTCACTTTCGCAGAGTACTAGTCATGAAAAAGAAGGGATTTTTTTCTTCCTGTTCCAGGAGTAGTCAAACATCGAAAACATGCAGAAGCAGACATGCATAAAAGACTTGTGGCAATAGATTTTGCACAGCAAAGATATATTAAGAGTATATTGTGCACTTACTGATAGAAGAATGAAAGGAATTAACTGCATATGGAAACTTTGAGCCACAAACCAACACAAACATGGCGCAAACAACAGAGACAAACTTTGACATTGTGGGGGTGCTGAGCGATGTCACAGTGATGTAGGGAAAAAAACACACAGAAGGGTTGTTAGGGCACAAACATTAGCTCACAACAATATATATGTGAATTATTGATTTCCCCCCCAGACTGATTGATTTATTGATTGCTTCCCAGACCTTGCAGTACCTCATTGCCCACCAGATGTCAGTAATAACAATATCGGATAATGGTTGACGTTCAACTGAAGCAAGATGGTAGATTTACAAGAACAGTTAATTGAGACAGTGAATTTTGGCATCCCACGTAAAAGCACAAATGTGGGCGTGGTTATTATAATTATCTCACCAATCACTTCACTCGGCCTCCTGAAGCGGGACGATAGGCCATCTCAGGCAGGAAATAGCGATCGTTCTCCTCACCCAGACCCAGTGAGCATGTTGAAAATGTAGGGTGTGTTGCAAGAGGCATAGCATTCTGTTCATAGGAAAATATACACTGCATAGTGAGAGAACAAAAAAATAGTTTGTGTTATTTATGTTGTCATGAGTTTCCTTTCTTTTTTAAATTAGGAAGTTTTATGAAGTTCCCATGTGCACATCTAGCTAGCAATGTTTTTTATTTGTTTTTATTTTTGAATTGTGCCCCAAACATTAAGTTTGGGGCACAATAAATTTTTATAGAATGCAAATGGGACCATATTCAGGTTTTTCACTGCCTTGATTCCACTCAGATTTTGTACCAACTCGACTATTGATAAATCGGTTGAGTCAAATTTAGTGTCTGATTTGTTCCGATAATCAATTGTAATGGCAACTGAAATGTGTAAGTATGGAGCTGATTAATTATTGCTACCTGTGGAGCACTCAGTGTTAATTGCAGATGTGCTGGACTGTTGAATGCACTGTGACATCACTGTACCCAAACTCATCCACTGTGACATCACTGTACCCAAACCCACCCACTGTGACATCACTGTACCCAACTCACCCACTGTGACATCACTGTACCCAAACCCACCCACTGTGACATCACTGTACCCAAACCCACCCACTGTGACATCACTGTACCCAAACCCACCCACTGTGACATCACTGTACCCAAACTCATCCAGCAAATATTTGATGACAAGAATGATAGCAGTGTATAATCTTCAGCCTGCACACAGCCTGGAAGTGGTTCTGATCTTCTGTAGACATCTTTCCATGAAGCAGACGGGTGAGCAGAAGAAGCAACTTCACAGAGGGGATCCCCCAATAACGTCAAGACCCCCAACCTTGGAATCTTAAGATGGCGGCCACCTTACTGTATCTCCTAGCAGTTCACTGTGCGTATGTTACAAGGCCTTCCTGCATCGGTACACTAGGGAAAGCATGGACGAAACCAGCTTGCGGAACCAGAGAGGAACACGAACGACCTGGTGTCAGAGCACCGGCAGTACCAAAAGGCCCCTGAAGAGAAGAGGTTAAAAGGGGACAAAACTGAGGAGAGTGGGGGGTACGGGGTAAAGACGCAAGAAATATATAGTGGCGGCAGTGTGGTGTAATGGTTAGGGAACTGGACTTGTAATGTTAAGGTTGCGGGTTCAATCCCCAGGTGGGACACTGCCGTTGTACCCTCGAGCAAGGTACTTAACCTGAATTGCTTCAGTTAATATCCAGCTGTATAAATGGATTGTAAAGAAATGTAAACTGTAAGTCGCTCTGAATAAGAGCGTCTGCTAAATACCTGTAATGTAATATATATACATTTTTTTCTTTTTGATTTTTCCTGTTTTCCTTCTAATTTGGTGGCATTTTTTTACATTTTATATTTTAAGCATTTAGCAGACGCTCTTATCCAGAGTGACTTACAAGATTTGGCCAATTTGACCCTCTATTGAGTCAACTATCCCCCCTCCACAAGCCCACCGTCAACAACTACAGGACCAGCCACTACTCTGGGACCAGCAGTGACAAAGATGCCATACTTTGACATACTCCTTTGAGAGGGCACTCGCCAAGCCTTGTGATTCCGATAAACAAAGAGAAGCTTTCTCCTGCCAGCTTAACCCCCCCTCCCCCCTCGCCCCTCCCCCTGGGGGCGGACAGCCAATCGTCACCCCCGAACAGGACTTCTAGAAGAATCAAGAGTCGGGCTGGCACAGCTGGGGATCGAATCTAGGCCGCAGTGGGCAACCTGCACTAAGAACAAAGTGCCTAAACCGGTTCAGCCACCCGGCTGGCCAATGTCAACAGTTTTAACGAAGTAAAAACTTCCCCAGCATGTACAGATATGAAACGAGAATATGTGTTATTCTCAGACAGGCGTGAAGAATTATAAAATGTATACATTTAACACAGATATTGAATTTCCATTCAGCAAAAATCTGGTTTAAGTGCTTTTATAGATTAAGAAGCGTAAAAGCAAACAAGCACATTTCTACAATACAGGAGTATGAAAAGGTCTTTAAATAACTTCTTAAATCTAAACTTCAGAGACACATTGCATAATTAAGGAGATTACATTGTTAGGGGAGAAACAAATATGTTCTTGAAGATTAATACAAACCATTATAAATGGACAAAACTCATTCCACGTTAGTACTTCTGGAGGATACTATAGCAACTGTGACCATTTTGAGAAGATTGATAAATATGGCTTCTTCAATTTGCATACTGGATGTAAGCAAGCGTTTTTTTCCCTCTCCGAAAACCCACAGATTTGAATCATGTCGCCAATCATGCGCATTTCTGTACGTCATATGCTTTGGTCTGTTGAGTTGACACAGGATGTATTACTTGCACACGCCTGGTGGGCATTGTCCTTTGAGAAGGACATTTCAAAAGGCTCAAGATGAGGGGCATCAGATACCCTGGTGTGTAAGAAGTACAGGGCTATGCTACAAAGCACACACACACACACACACACACACACACACACAACACACACACACACACACAGCTACAGGCTCTCGGTATTAAGAGCCAGAAAAACAGACCGCAAATGGGAGTCCAAACCTTGCCCTGCATGGCTGAGTATATGTAACGGCTTTGTTAAAACATCAAAGGTGCGGAGCTGCAATGCACTGTACATACAGGAAAAGTGACTTATGCAAGTCATTTAACCAAATTCAGAATAAAACATTTCAATTTCACTTTATGCAAAATGCGGTTCCAAAACTAGGGGTTGGGACTTCCAATAGTACAGCCGTGACACAGCATTTACAAAAAAAAGAAAACGGAAAATGATGTACAGTGGCTTCGTAAAGTACTCAGGCTCCTTCACTTTTTCCATACTTTCTTGTGTTACAGACTTAATTTAAAATGGATTTAATAGATTTTTGTCATCAATCTACACACAATACCCCATAATGACAAAGCGAAAACACGCTTTTAGAAATTGTTGCAAATTTATTCCAAATAAAAAACTGAAATATGCCATTTACATAAAGTCAGGCCCTTTGCTATGACACTGAATAGCATTGCATTGAATAAAGTTGATTGATGGAGTGCTGTAGTGATGGTTGTCCTTCTGCCAGGTTCTCCCATCGCTGCAGAGGAACTGTGAAGCTCCCTTAGTGGCCATTGGGTTCTTGGTCACCTCCCTGACCATGTCCCTCTTGCCCGGTTACTAAATTTGGCCGAACGGCCAGCTCTAAGAGTCATGGTGGTTCTAAACTTCTTCCATTTCACAATGATGGAGCCCACTGTGCTCCTGGGAACTTTAGCAATGTTTTTATATCGCTTTAGCAATGTTTTTATATCCTTGCCCAGATCTATGCCTCAAACACAACTCTCTCGGAAATTCTATGGAGAGTTCCTTGGACTTCATGGCTTGGTTTTTGCTCTGACATGCATTGTGAACCGTGTGACCTTATATAGACAGGCGTGTGTGTGCCTTTCTAAATCATGACCAAACAACTGAATTTGCCGCAGGTGAACGACAATCAAGTTCTACAGACATCTCAAGGACGATCAAAGGGAACAGGATGCATCCGAGCTCAATTTGGAGTGTCATAGCAAAGGGCCTGAATACTTATGTAAATGACATATTTCAGTTTTTTATTTTGAATAAATTTGCAACAATTTGTAAAAACGTGTTTTTCGCTTTGTCGTTACGGGGTACTGTGTGTAGATTTATGGCAAAAGAACTCAATTTTAAATTAAGTCTACAACGCAACAAAGTGTGGAAAAAGGGGAAGGGGTCTGAATACTTTCCGAAGCCGCTGTATATTCATATTTCAGACCTGCATGCGGTGCCAGTTTGCCTTCCTGCCACGTACGGTTAAAACGCATGGTAGGACTTGCAATGGATACTTCAGCTCATACCCTGGATCCCTGTCTTTTGGATGGAGTCAATGACAGCACAGCCACCTGAAACTGCCCTGTCATTTAATGTCACAGAAGAAGGGAATTAATTAGCAACATCAAAGATTACAAGACTGCTTCCTAGAGAATATCTTTTTAAGAAAAGAAAAAGCATTGATTTCTTTCTCTTTTCTTCCCCAAACCACTGCAAACTATTTTATTGTTCCCTTAAGTTTTTTTTTTTTTTTTTTTTTACTAGAAAAGCAGTACCAGAAAAGCATTAAGAGTCAGGCAGGGAGAGACATTGTGGGTCAAACTGGGTTTCCATTTCACCTTTTTCCCTTCCCATTTAGTGTGAACCACCATGACCAAGATTCTGAAGAAGAACCAAAGAGTTTTACCTTTGTACAAGCTTAAAACAGAGCTTGAAATTCAAGTCCTTTGAAAAAAGCCAATCCCTCTCTAAACCCAGGAATACTGTGCGATCGTGTGGCCGGAAGACGGCAGATATTCGTTCCACGCGAGGCCGTTCGGTATGCATGACATACTCGTGATGCCAAACTATTCTTGGTTTCCGTTTTAAATAGCTTGTTGGCTTTTTCCAGAGGCCCTGGACATAGAAATAGCGCTTGAACCTCCGACTGTATGCTTTCTGACGATACGATGACATGGAAAAACCCAAAGTATGCATAAACACCCTGCCAAATGTGGGGCCGCTGTGTCTCGTCAGTTCTCCAGAGCCCAAGACAACGCTCACTACAACAATCAGGGTATTTACAAGAAGCGCATTATTCACTTTATGGTCTTCGTCATTATCCAATTTGAAAAGAATCTGCTTGCAATGGACATAGCTGAATGTCCATAAAAAGTGGCATTTCAAAATGGGCATTAGTTTTCCACCACTTCTGCACCTCGAAACCTAGCAAGCGTTGTAATTTAGCTGCACACTATTTACATACACACCTTGTTCCGAATTGTGCTGTAGGTTAAACACTGACCTATTGTATGAATGGAGCTTTCAATATTTAATTTCCAAAAGGGAAGATTTCGGTCAAAACCATCGGGCACGTTAAAATGCGTCTCATCAGTGCTGTGGTCACTTGGTTTTGAATAATTGGGGTCTAATTTAGTGTGCAGTGACAGAAGACCTAGTCCAGACCAGTGTAACTGAACCTGCCTGCTACTGCAGCCCTGACGGCTTGTTGCCTCAGCTGGGAGAATAAATCTTGTCAAACACAACCACCGGGCCTCCCAGGTTCAAGGTCAGCTGTCAAGAGTGCGGCTATTAGGATAGCAGACGGGTCACAATCCTCCCACCCCCAATCGAAGAAAAAAAATACATAGTAGTCAACTTCAAACTCATCAAAAACCATTTTAAGTGAGTATGTTGGTAAATTGCATGTGCGTGTATGTGCGTGTAAGTGTGTGTGTGTGGAAATGTATACATGTGTATATATATATATGTATATATATATTACTATAAATAAATGAAAACTACAAGCAGTGAGGAAGCTAGGACTCCGTGGTGTGCTGGCTGGGCGGGGCCGCCTGCGTGGGCGGCTCTACGTCAGTTTCCCGTCCCTCAGGACTGAGGCCTAGCTCTCTGTCCGCCTGCTCCAGCTCGCTTTGGTCCAGCAGCTCGAAGTCCTCCTCCTCCTCGGCGGGCGTGGGCGTGTCTGTGGGCGTGTCGGTGGGCGTGTCCGTGGTGGGCGGGTCCTTGTCGCCCCCCTCGGTGGCGGAGGCGGAGTCGGTATCGGCGACCTGGGGCTCGTGCTCAGCCTCGGCCTCGGCAATGATGGCGGCGGCGGGCGGCAGGAACTCGGCGATGGCGGGACCCTCGCTCGCCTCGCTGGAGCGCAGCAGGGCCGACAGAGTGTTCTGCACCACGGTGGAGATGGCCGTGGTCACGATCTCCTCGCTCAGGGCCTCCAGGGACAGGCTGTGGCCCTGCGGGGCCCCGGCCCCGGCCCCGGCCCCTGCGGCCCCAGCCCCAGCCCCCGCCGCCCCATTGAAGTGCGTGTTGACAAAGTGCAGCGGCGAGGCCAGGTGCTGGATCAGGAGGCTGGCGGCGCTCTGGGGCTCCGGGGGCCCCGGGGGCTCGCCGGGCGGCCCCCCCTCGCCCGGGACAGCCGGCTGCGTGGGGAGGTGGAGCAGACTCTGCTCGACGGAGAACTCCTCCACCGAGGGGAACTCCGGCATGTCGCTGGAGAAGGTCTCCTCTTGCTCACTGTTCACACTCTGCACGTCCAGGTCTGCTACATCGCAGGAAGAGAACACTTTTCATTACAGGCATTTAGCAGACGCTCTTATCCAGAGCGACTTACAGTTTACATTTCTTTACACACAATCCATTTATACAGCTGGATGTTTTTACTGAAGCAATTCAGGTTAAGTACCTTTAGCTCAAGGGTACCACAGCAGTGCCCCACCTGGGAATTGAACCTGCAACCTCTGAGCAGCTCAGCTAACCATTACACTACATTGCCAACCCATCAGGAGAGGAACTTAAGACAGATACGGCCTGGATGCACTGATTTCAGTTGAATCCCCACTGGGATTGATAAAAGATGTGTGCATAACCATATTACCTATTCCTATGGCACGGTTAGGACTGATGTGCCCATATCATACACGATGAAACAACAACATCTATTGCACGTCTCATTATGTGACAACATACATTGCGCACACACATGGGCACAGACATGTCTACGTGGCCGTTTCTGAGTGTGTGTGCTCGTTGCACTGCGGTACCTTCTGAGACGTCGGTGAGCTGTGGCGTAGTGGCTCGGGACACAGAGAACCCCCGCTCTCCAGGATGGAGGCCTCCTCGTCAGAGAGCTCGGAGTCCGTGATGGCCATTGCCAGGGCCGTGGTCTTCACGTCCACCTGAGCAGCGGCGACAAGCAACAAGCACGACTCAGTGAGCGACTGTTCCCGTGACGGTCACCTGACTAGCACTGATGAACGGCTCGCTTCCCCCCCCCGAAAATGAGCAGCCGCATGACTGTCAACCGGCCCGTGGCCAGCCAACGCTCAACGATCTACTGCGCTCTGCTGCCGTGGCAACGCGTTTCATGGCCTCTGCGGAATGCCAAGGCCACGAGGTGAACGAGCTGTATCTTCCAGTAACATGACCGCAGTTTAACGTCATTAAACTAACGTTTGTGTTTCTGCCGGTTTGCTCTCGCGAACACAATCTGATTATATGAAAGGAGCACAAAAGCAGTTATCGTGTCACAGGTTGAATGATAATCTAACTTAAACATTTTAAATGACATAAATAACTTTACCACCGATTGCCGACTGCAATTGCACAGGGAGCACTGCTGCTGTGCACCAAAAAAATAAAAAATAAGTGACCATTCTCCACACACCGTACTACAGAAGAGAGCTAGCACCGAGTGGAGGAGAGCTGCATCGATCGCTGGCAACAGGTAACCTGTAGGCACCTAGAGAGAAGCTAAGACATGCTTAAGTAGGTGTAATTTTTTGGTAAAGATGTTGTTGTACGCACTAATGTAACATGCGGTATAACCCCACTGGCTAACCCCACTTGCTGTAAGTCCCTCTGGATAAGAGTGTCTACTAAACGACACAGTTAATTCACTGTAACTGTACTTCGAGTAACCCTGGCCGACTGGAGTCCACCCAAAGCCAACTGTTGCCCTGTGGACTCCCGGTCATAGCCGGCGAATGACTTAAGCCAGACTTGAACTTGTGGTGTGATACGCTAAGGGCCTCAGATTGTGCCTTTACAGTCTGAGCCTCTCGGACAGCAGGGTCATGCCCTGAGAGGGAGGGGAACGGTCGCTGCCTCAATGCTCTCTCCCCTGTGATCTCTCACCCCCCCCCCCCCGCATGCCAGCAGTCATGAGGCCTGGAATAATGTGATCCCTCTGGAGAACCTGGACACACACACACACACACACACACACACACACACACACACACACACCACACACACACCACACACACCCCCCACACACACACACACACACACACACACACACACACACCATACACCACACACACACACACACACCCCACACACACACACACACACACACACACACACCATACACACACACACCACACACACACACACACACACACACACACACCACACACACACACACACCCCACACACACAGACACACCCACACACACACACACACACACACACACCACACACACACCACACACACACACGGTCTCCAGCGAGCCGCTACGCTTGGACCAGGTGACCCGCGGCACTGACCGTGGGAGTGAAGCAGGACAGCTCCTCCTCGCTCTCGCTCTCCGTCTCCACCTGTGGCTCGTCTCCCTCCTCCATCTCCTTCTTCACCTCTACGGACAGACACACGGACCCAGGAGAGACGCCATTACTAATCAAAGGCTACGTTTGTGGGAATTTTCATTTGAAAACTATTATTGGCAAAGCCATTTTTTTTTGGTCAACTACAGCAAAGTTACTCAGACACGAATGCAACACGGCGACACAAAGGTCACGCGCATTGGAACATGAATCGTTGGCATAAACCAGGGGTGTCCAATCTTATCCGAGAAGGGCCAGTGTGGGTGCAGGCTTTTGTTCTAGCCCTGAACTAAAACACCTGATTCAACTAATCCATCAATCATGGTCTACAATCAAGACCTTGATTAGTTGAATCAGTTGTTTAGTGCTGGGCTACAACAAAAGCCTGCACCCACACCGGCCCTTCTCGGATAAGATTGGACACCACTGGCATGAACCAATCAGAAGAGCAGCCCACTGCAGTGGGGGAGAGCTCTGGGAGGGAGGCACTCACTCTTCTTGTGGGGCTGGGTGTCTCCCTTCATGCTGTAGTCCAGTTTCATCAGGATGGGCTCCAGACCGGTGTACATTTTCTGGATCAGCTCGTGGTACACCACCAGGGGCCAAAGCAGCACACTCAGCACTGCGGAGAGCAGAGGAGAACCTGCTGGACAGCGGTCTATACAGGGCACTGCGCTGAAACTGGGGTGGGCAGCCAGACAGGAAGAGCTGCTGGAAAGCTCCAAATGAGTGAATGGTGCATTCTTAATATAGTCAGAAAATATGTACATAAGAACATAAGAATGCATAATTGAATTGAATTGAAATGAACATTGGATTTATATAGCGCTTTTCAAGGAACCCAAAGCGCTTTACAATGATCACCTGGGTGAGCAGCCACTCAGTACAAACTCACCACCATCAGATACACAGTGGAGAGGCGAAGGGAGGGAATGAATGCAGTCACCCACCTGGGTGCCATGGGATCTTTTATGACCACAGAGAGTCAGGACCTGGGTTTTTAGTGCAACGGACATGTAGTCCCAAACTCACAACCTTGGCATCAGTGCCATGCACAGTGGCTACAGAACTACGCGAGGAGAGTTCGGCCCATCTAGGCTCGTCATGTCCTAATCTAAAGAGTATCTAGTACTACATCTAGCCTGGACTTGAACAGCCAAGTGTTTCTGCCTCTACTGCCCAACCTGACAAGCTGTTCCAGGCATTGACAACTCTCTGCGTAAAGAAAAACTTCCTAATATGTGTGAGTTTGTGTGTTTATATATATATTTATGATTATTTATGCATTTATTTTGTCATTTTGTTTACATTACAAATGTGCTGGTAATACCTCACAATTAATATTGCCAGCAATATATATATATTTTACACACACATTATGTATTTTTCATTTACTTATTTAATTTGTTTGTATGTATTGATTTGCTTTGTTCGCAATACCAATTTGCATTTCAGAGCTTATTTTACATGTCAGCCATCTGTACACCTGGATTGTGTGCTAAAGCAATTGAAGTCTAAAATCGTGCTAACAGCAGTTTTCTGATCCCAGAACCTTCTTACAAACGCAGTCCCTCACGTGACCTACCATGCTTTTACTGCTACACATACTAACATACTGTACCGCTACACCTACTAAAGCATAAAGGAATTAGCTTTCTTTTGTACAACAGAGGTCTGAGGTATTGCAGTCGTATCAGTTGCATATTTATGTAGAGGTACTACGGTTTAACATGCAAAAAACATGCAAAAGCAATGATCTGCTGATGCAAAGTCACACTCACATATGATGTAGGAGATCATGACTCCGGGTATGTAATGCCCCACCACCGCCAGCACCACGCAGCCTGCACACGTCACCACACAGAACTGGGAGAAGGAAGAGCAACTTTAGTGAGACCTTGTTTACTTCATTACTTAAAGCAGCCAGCCTTTGCAAGCAGACCTAGCCACAAAAAGCTCTGACCTTGACCCCCTGAGGTAAGCGTAGTGTCAGTGGTTTGTTCAAGCGTCAACAACATTAAAGTACCTTTGAAAACGTATTCATAAAACACGCTTGCCCGACTCAAACTGGCTCTGGTTGTAAACGCAGATGGGGGAGAACAATTTCACATAAAGACAAAGGTACAGTGTAAGCCTACACACTGCACAAATAGTTGACAAGTTAAAAATCACACAATAGCAAAGGATTGGCAAGTGGCTGTCAATCCCTGTCAAATAGCATAGGCTGTTTCTTTCTTTAACAAATTTGGTAGCAAACTACCCCCCCTATTCTTAGGTCAATCCCCTCCCTCATAGTTCGCTGCCGTAGCCCTGTGACCGGCAGTGACAGAGGCAAAGTATCGTCTCCTCCGAGATGGCACTCATCATGCTGTCGACTGTAACTCCGGCACCCCAGAACCAGTCCTGTGCCCAGCGAATAGTGTCAGCTTCCCTCCCCCCTCCCTGGGGCGGACAGCCAATGGCCGCCCCCGGTGGCACTCCCGACCAGAGCTGACTCTGGCGCGACAGGGAATCGAACCCCGGTCACCGTGGCCAGCGTCGGACGTTGAAACCACTAGACCACGCGGGAGGCCGCAACATAGGCTGTCTCTATCCAAACTCTATACAAACTCTGCCTCTCTGGTCGTGTCCTTGGTCACAGCCAGCTCCCCCCTCACTCCCCCTCACCTTGCCGTGGTTGAGCCGTTTGTACTGCAGCGCCTCCTGGACGTACAGGCTGCAGGTGAGGTAGCTCTCTGCCAGGTGGTGGCTGAGTTCTGGGACGCTGAGGAGCCGGGGCTGCATGGTCACCATCTCGCTTCAAAGACACAACACGTCTATCAAAAAACACGTGCCAAAAACATCATATCAACGCATGCAGAAGACCCACAAACAAGACTAACACTGCTAATATACATTTTTAATACATGTATAAAATGTTACGTTCTGTGTAGTGATGTTCCGTGTAGCTCAGTAGGTAGAGCATGGCGCTGACAACGCTTAGGTTGTGGGTTCGTTTCCCACTAGGACCACATATACTTAAATGTATGCACTCACTACTGTAAGTCACTTTGGATAAAAGCGTCTGCTAAATGGCATATATTATTATTATGTTATATAACTTACATAACGGGCAAATGGAACCGACACAAAACACATTCAAAACGGGAAAAATTTGATTGAATATTTTTTTGAATTACCTATAAATCTCAACTCCTATGTATCCTGTGCACTTTTTAAATTAAGATTCAATCTTTTAATTGATACTTGTAACTACTTTTATGTAACTGAATAGTTTTTTTTGTCCTGTCCACTATGATGACTTGAAATCTAGTCAAATATACACTCCTGTATATCCACTTTTTTTATTGCATTTGTGTTTATTGTTTTCTATTACACCTACTGTGCATTTCATATATTTATTGTATTTGAAATCTGTACAAACTTCTTAATGTCTGTCACATGTATTTTGGTACTCACGCTTATAAAACAAAGTTCAATAACTCACTTGTTAATGAAATGAGTATTGAAAATGCATTCGTTATTATGTGCTCTAAGTACCTTGCACAATGTTACAATGGTGGTTTCACAAACAGTATTTGAACATTCAACCTTCCGGTTCAAGTCCAGTTGCATAACTACGTCACACAGTAAAGTAAATTCTGGTGTGAATATAGGCCGCCAGAAATAACAGCTGTTGTCAGCCCAGGAACTGTCTGTGCTGTGACTGACTGTACCTTTCAGTCACGGGCGCCTCTGGGAGCGTGGCTGCAGAATAAGAGAGCGAGAAAGACGTTCATAGTTAGATTTCCTTTCCACAAAAACACAAAACATTTGTATGTCAAGCACGCCTCAATTACGAATTGACTAGGGACACAATTATGCTCCATATAAACTTATTTTGGTAAATGGCAGAACGGCGGAAGGTACACTTCGGACAACACGCAAACAAAATACCACCCAGACATTATCGCTGAGCAAACGACTCGTTGAATAACACATAGCTGCTGTCGGTAAGGCTTTAGCTGCATGTTTGTTGACACGGATGCCGGGAAACCAAAACGTAGGTGGCACAGGATTATAAAAAGCCGACAGCAGCGCGATCAAAACAGTAATTTGTGGCGCTGCGCTGACGTCAGAAGCTCTGTCAGGGCCAGACGCATCGCACCCACCTGTGAGTCGGGGCAATCTGCACTTCCACTTCTCCAAAAGTACGAGTCCAACAAGAGCCATGCTCAGGAGAAAGAGAGGTCGCAAAGACGTGGACGACAGAAGCCTGCAACAACAAAAAATGAAACGATGAAACGTTAACGACAAGAATCGTTGCTTACATTTTCAATCCCCTGTCTATAGTCAAGTTAGAGGGCAAGCAAGCGCTCACACAAACACAGTGGCACGCCTTTCACAATAATCCTTGTTCTCAGGCTAGCTAATGATGTATACAGTCAACGTTA
Source organism: Aldrovandia affinis (assembly GCA_029706075.1). Lineage (NCBI taxonomy): Eukaryota > Metazoa > Chordata > Actinopteri > Notacanthiformes > Halosauridae > Aldrovandia > Aldrovandia affinis. Next base: position 593,316 of record JAINUG010000282.1, on the reverse strand, counting down.
CACGCTGCTAGCTTCCTTCGCTAGTAGCCATGTCGATGAAATAACACAATCTCAATGGATACGAAGATATCGTAGTGATTTTCTTACCACGGGTGACAGAATCTGTCAATCGATGTACAATGAAACATGCATGACTAGCTTTCAAGCGAACGTTACCCCAATTCTTTCCAAGACGTAGCTAGCTAGCTAGCAGGCTTAGCTACCGTTAGTAGCAAACGTTACTGGCTAATGCTGTAGAACGATACACTCGCAGCGACGATCTAGCTCGTCACAATACGCCACACGTCCATTTATAATCCTAAAACTAGCGTAACGTTTTGTTCGCAGCGCTGTAATTACAATTCACGTTGCGTTTATTGACACATTTTTTTATTTTTTTTACCAGAAGAGGGTGTTGAGTGAGAACGCGACGATGATGCTGTGCACGGGCCTCTCCCACACCAGCAGCCGCTGCAGCCACACGATCGCGGGCTCGTGCTGCGCCAGCCAGCCCTGGATTCGCTCCCGCAGCCTCCGCAGCTCCGGGCCGCCGGCTATGTCGTCGGCGTCCTCGCCCTCCTCGGCCGGGAACAGGGACTCGAGACCCACCGGCGAGGAGGAAACAGAGCGGTATCCAACCTCCTCCCCGCTCGCCATCTTTTTTTTCCCCCCACTTTGTGGTGTGTTGTGTTCTGTTGTTGATCACGGGGTTCAGCAGGAGGGAGGGAGGGAGGGAGGGGGTCGGGACAGGGAGCCGTCACCGATATCAAAAGGGCCGCACGAGCGGATCTTACGGGCTCCCCGCGCGTCACGTGTTTGTGTTTACGCCTCGCGGGCCTGCGCGAGTCGGGTTAGGCCCCCCCCTCCCCAGCTGACGTTGCTAACTAGCGCTAACTGTGTTAGCCAACTAAGCTAGCGAGCTATTCTGCGGATCCACCAGATGGATTTTCGAAAAATGTGTAGCTACAATTTCTCACTGTAGCTAGTCAGAATTGTAGTTGATTTATTCCCCCCTGTTTGTCATCGTTATATAACATGTCTAGATGGCGATTGCATTGTTCTTTATGAAGCGGCGTGAATTGGCTCGCTAGCGTTAACCGTTTCTACGTCTCGTAGCCAGCTGGCGAGCTAGCTAGCAAGATTGACAAAACCGATTTAACACAAACTCGATCGCAAATCTTAAGTTAATAGCAACTTCAATCGTTCTTCAACGTTGGCTCGTATTGCCAGCTAATGCGCTCTGTCCAATATGAACTGTCTGGTCGAGAATGCTTTTTGAAGACGAACATTATCTCAGGTTAGCAAATTCCCATTATTACGTAACTGCAAAACTGAGGTTACAAAACATTTCATTGACATCCCCACAGAAAACTTGCGTACACTAAAATGTGTTGAATACCTGGATCTATATTAATAGGCGTGGTCTCGTATAATCTAGCTCTCCTGGACAGTGATCACAAGATCACATTTCGCAGCGTTTTACCAAATGAATCTTTCATACACTGCAAGGACTCGTCTTTTAAACCACCGGTTAAATGTTATAGCGCTTCAGGTATTCTCGTTCTCCAAACAAACTAACCAACGGAATAGAACAGTTTAAAACGGTAGTTAAGAATATCGTTTAAAACGGTAGTTAAGAATATCGTTTTATTGTATGGTTTCAATTAAGTTCATAATCATGAGAAATATAACTATGCAAGCGTAGTTTTGTGCAAGCGTGTCTGTGAATTCATACAGTAGGCCTACGTGTGTATGTGAATGTATACAGTATCGTATAATTCGGAATTAAAATGTATATATTAATAATATTGCCATTGTTACAGGTCAAACTAAACAAAATTATTATTTTACTATAAAATGTACTACATCAATATATAACTTGCAAGCATCAAATATATATGAACGAAATCCTTAGTGGTTCATGTCGATTATGTGAAAACTTCAGTGGCATAATTTCCTTTATGATAAGTGTAAAATATTTTTTTCCTATTGTGGAGATAAAGTGTAATGGCGGAATTGGGAATTGTCATCATACGGCATCAAAATAAGAGAAAACGTATGGGGGGGAAAAAACATGACAATGTAAAAATTGCACCATTGTTGGTATGTGAGAACAACAAATTCCCATTTATAGATTACAAGATCAGTTGTCCATCACACAATTAATATTAGAAAAATGTATGCTGTTCCCATCCATAATAATGCTACTATATATATATATATAATTATTATTAATCACAACAAACTCCTAGGTCTAATAAATCCAAAATGATCAAATGATACAAGCCACTCAACGACTTGTAGGGAATCGTTCGCTTCCTGTATAGTGATAATACAGAGGTGTCTCAGGAAGATGTAATGATGACAAAACTATTTGATTCAAGACTTCCCAATGGGCTCAATTTACAGAACATTTAATAGACGCGCGACTGACAGATTTACCCACCCTGCATCCAATCTGTGTTTGTTTGATATCACTCTGTTTCAAAACAGCAATAGTTCAGTTATATTCTCACTATAACTGTGATAAAAATGTGGAACAGACAACCAGACAATGGTATTTCAAAGTAGTCAAGGGATGTTTTCCATCTTTATACAGTATGTGCCGAATCATCTTTCAGGGCCAACAGTATCCATCAACTCAACGGAACACATTACATACAATTTACAAGATAAAAAAACACCCAGGCATCAGTCTCTTAAAAAAGTTATGAATATAAAAATATCAAAGTATTAGTACTTGCCTGGAGACTAAATAAATTGTCTTTCAGTTGTTAGTAGATATGGAGGAAATAATGTGCCAAAAATGGGGTGAATGATTGGTCGAATTCAGCCACCGATTTGTCGACAGCGGTCAATAATATGGCTAATGACAACCTGAAGGAGGCGATTGATGAAATGGTGAATGATACACCGCACTGACACACAGACAAGTCACCGATATGCCTGTGCAGGTGACAGAGAAGCGACTGGCAAAGTTAGTGGAGGTGACATTACATTACAGTCATTTAGCAGACGCTCTTATCCAGAGCGACTTAGTTTTACATTTCTTTACAATCCATTTATACAGCTGGATATTTTACTGAAGCAATTCAGGTTAAGTACCTTGCTCAAGGGTACAACGGCAGTGTCCCAACTGGGGATTGAACCAGCAACCTCTGAGTTACAAGCCCAGTTCCCTAACCATTACACTACTACCACCTACTACTGACGATCCATAACCAGGGCCGGATTACCGAACAGGCCTGTGGGGCACACTCCCAAGGGCCCAGAGGTCAGAGGGGCCCTCAAAAAAACAGATTTTTGGTCTCATGCATATATATTTTTTTTTTTTTTTACAAATAATAATAAATAAATATTAATATTTGATTTAAATGTTGCTATGATACGTTTGGTAATTCAAGTAAATTAACATAGCTTATTGCAGCATGCATTGATGTGATGTAAAGGCTATCTACAGGTGGGTTATATGTGTCACGTAAGCGGGTGGTGGGAGTGCGAGTCCCTTCTTGCTGTGTGTGTGTGCGTGTGTGTGTGTGTGTGTGTGTGCGTGAGTGTGAGTGTGTGTGCGTGCAGGGGAGGGGGGTAAAGGGGCCCTAGGGGCTTTCGTGCCCAGGGGCCCGTGATCTCATAATCCGTCCTTGTCCACAACCCATAAGGCTACTGGCGTGGTTAAGTAGTTCCTGTAAGCTTGGGAGCTGAAATGTATTAAATACTGCAGCCTACCCAGCTTGCAGAAACCTCATTGGGTGATTTAACATGCCGGCTCACTGTTACGGTCACTCAGCAGCAAAGATTTTACAGGCACTTAGCTACTGTTCTCTCTACACTAAGCAAGCCTGCTAGGTTTGATCGTATGGTGATCATCGACAACTGAAATTCACTGATCCAGACTGAATTGGTTGTCGAAGACGTTTTGCTAATTTCAACCAATCAAATGTTGGGTCCCACTGGCTTTGATGGATGATGGTGACAGATTTAATTATTTCCCCATTTCACACCACAGGACGAAATGTGCCAATATTGATTAATTAATTCAATATAGAAATAATGGAATATGAAAATAAATAAACAAATGTGGAAATGAATTAAATATCTTAGATTTATGTTGACATTTCACTTTGTATTGAATTAATTAATACTGGCACATTATTTCCTCCATAAGTAGAGTATTTAAAAGAGACAGTAATGAATGCTCACAGCTATATTTAAGAATTCAACTATATACATGCCCTCTCTTCATGCATTATCCACTTTGTTTTCTTTCCCTTTGAGTAGCTTCAAATCGCAAAAATAAAAAATGAATCATTTGTTGAGTGAAATTTCAGATAAACATTCATTGATCATTGGAAACCATGATGTGAGAATGAAAGTAAAGTAATCATTTAAATTAAACATCCATTAATGATGCCTACAGAGAGTGTCCTTTTCTTTTCAACACATTAATATAAATTAAATATTTCATCTGTTGTGCTAACATTTTGTAACAGTAATACTAGCGTTTGGCCAGCAGGTGTCAGGCGCGTCAGAGCAGAGAGGAAGTCTCGTCTCTGCAAAAACATCTTTTCCCACAATCTTGGACAGTGTTTTGAAGATGTAAACATGAGGCAATGACCTACTTTAATGTTAGACGAGGCCTACATTGATTTCAGAACTTTAACATTAATAGAATTATGGATTTTACTGCAATTTCTGTAAACTGCACATGCACAATTCATGTAGAATTACCAGTCGTTATAAATTCTATCAATTATCAGTAGCTTGATTGTCAGTTCAAACTGCATGTGCACAATTGTGTCAGACAGATGCAAAGAAGGCTCCACTCAGGCAACAAATGCTCAAGCAAAGAATCCACATTTGTCAACCAGTACTGTACAGCAAGCTGCTGCCCCACAGTGCGTTTGGCTTAGTCATTCCAGAGTCAGTCCAAATACAAGTCGAGCCACTTGTGTGTCGTGTCCACGATAAGGACCGATATATTCTCAAATAGACATCTGAGGAAACTCCAGGCCTAGCAAAGACCACTGGTCACTAGGCAACCGAGGAAGCGGCTGGGCTGAGTCATGCCATCATGTTCATGCCATCATGTTCTGTGAAGCCCCTCTCGCTTGTTTGGGAGGTGCCTGTGTGTGTGGAGGCACTGGGGCTAAACAGAGGATAACAAAAGACAAGTGGAGAAAACAGAAGGCAAGCGGACACTAGAGAGAGCCATGGCAGTGTCTCTGACAGAACGCAGTCCTGGAGGATGTTGCCCACCTAACTTGGTTGTGGAAAAGGCCCGTGTGGGCACGAGGGTGGATGGACACCCCCCCACCCAGGGGCTAAGATAAAAGGGCGTCAATACCTGCGGGGCTCAAAACCATCGCCTGCAGCAGGTCAGAGAGCGAGACTATTCCCCTCACTACATCCTCCTTGTCCACCAGAACAAGGCGGTGAACCTGGAGGGAGGGAGAGAGGGAGAGAGAGAGAGAGAGGCAGAGGGGGGGAGAGAGAGAGAGAGAGAGAGAGAGGGGCAGAGGGAGAGAGAGAGAGAGAGAGGGAGAGAGAGAGAGAGAGAGAGAGAGGAGAGAGAGAGAGAGAGAGAGAGAGAGAGAGAGAGAGAGAGAGAGAGAGAGAGAGAGAGAGAGACATACAAATGCATATTTGTAAGTAAAGTGGTGCAAAGAACACAGGCAGTGGTCTACTGGTCATTTGGTCAGATTAGTCATCCTTCACCCTGTTCTTTGGATCTTAGAGAGCCAGATAAACACCAATAACTACAAAGAAAATGAAACCATGAATCAGAAGAACTTTGAGTGATCAAGACCTTATTTCACCCTGTTCTTAAGCCTGAATGCTTGTTTCCCCACAGTGAAGGGTTCTTTGGATCAACCCCTTAGAGAGCCAGATAAACACCAATAACTACAAAGCCATTCTGAGTGATCACCTTCATCCTATGGTGAAGCATTTCTGTCCTGATGGGAGTGGTCTCTTCCAGAATGAATGAATAAATGAACATTGGATTTATATTTGGCATTTATATCTAGGATGACAATGCCCCCATCTACAGGGCACAAGTGGTCACTGAATGGTTTGATGAGCATGAAAACTATGTAAACCATATTCCATGGCCATCTCAGTCACCTGATCTCAACCCATTTGAATGGGAGAATCTGGAGTTGCACCTGACAGTGTTTTCCACCACCATCAACATATCACCAAATGATGAAATTTCTCCTGGAAGAATGGTGTTGCATCCCTACAATACAGTATGAGACACTTGTAGAATCTATGGCAAGATGCATGGAATGCATATAAGCTGTTTTGTTGGCTCGTTGTGGCCCAACGCCCTATTAAGACACTTTATGTTGACGCTTCCTTTATTTTGACAGTTGCCTGTACAATGGACAGACACAGGGTAGACTCGGACCTGTATTCATAAGAGTAAGAGCGCTGATCTAGGATCAGGTTTTCCCTGTACATATCGCAACCTTATCCATTATGAGATAAAAGGGTCACCGTATGGGCCGATATGCTGGCTTTACCTTTGCCTCTATGAAGCGGTCGATGATGATCCCCACGGTCTCGTGGGGGTAGCACTTGATTACCCCTTCTACCCAGCACACCCGCCCCTGCAGTGCCTCCCGCATCGTAATGTCCAGGTTATTGTAGCTCTTCTGCGCTGCCAGATTCTGTTACAGAGGAGAAAAACAGAATCTGAGAACTGCATACACTTTCTCCGCAGCAAACCTGAGTGATGTCATCACAAAAAGAGAAATCTGAAGGGTGTTTATCATTTTATAATCATTTAAATGTTAAAAAATGTATAGTTGATTTGTTGATGTCTATTAATTTAAATGAAAAATAATCTGTTATAGTCCATGGCCTCTATGCTACCCTCATGTGGTGAATTAAACAATTGCAGCTGTATAATTTTTCAGTAAATATTGGGGAACCATTGTTTTTAGAATGTGTGTAGAATATTGTTGATACACTTTTGGAATACAATTGCAAGGGAAATATCAAACTGATTACTCTGCTTTTACTAGATTGAAATGCACTGAAACTTAAGTTGTATTTTCCTCAATATTTCTGCCTGGATGATTGAACAATTAATTTGTCTGACAATATCATGCATTTGTTACAGCAGAAGAGTGCTGATTATAAAGCCATTAACAGTAGACTCGTATAAGGTGGTCTTTCCGCAACACTTACAATCACATCGAACCTGGAGTAGAGGCCAACCACTTTCCCTGAAAATGAAACCAACAAACTGAATCAGAAGAATGAAGATATGTCACATGGACATTCCACCTGTCTGCAGTACAGTGTCCCATTCATGTCAGGGGAGAAAAGGGACGCATTTAGTCCTCCAAATATTTCACTTTAAAAAAAATATATATATATTTTTTTTTTTAAATAAATTTGTTTCAGATTTTTTCCCTGTTTTTCTCCAAATTTGGTGGCTAATTGTACCCTCCATTTCTTTCGATTTGCCCTCCCCCACGAGCCTGCTGCCCTTCACTACAGGGCAAGCTAATACCCTGAGGCCGGCAATGATCTCCTCCTTGGAACTCGCCCACCTACTTCACAGAGATGCCCTAACACGCTTCTCGGCGAGCTTGTGCCGGCTCATCCTCCCCCCTCCCCCTGGGGTGGACAGCCAATCGCCCGTCCCCGATCGGGGCTCCCGGCCAGAACCAGGCTGGCGCAGCCGGCTGCAGTGGGCAACATGCATTCCTGGGCAGGGGTATGACTTATACAGTACTCCATGTACAGGCTTACTAACAAACTCACTTTTCTTATTGACCACGGGCAGAGCAGACACCCGCCGCTCTACAAAAATGGACAGGGCTTTATAAACCGTGTCTGTCTCCTGGACCATGGCGATGTTGTGGAACGTCCCGATGGCAGCCTCCCCAATCTTCTTCTGCAAGAAGCGTGGCTTTGGGATCATCGCGCCCTGGGGAGAATAACCGTTACACACTTCAGCCCTGCAACACAAACGGCACACGGATTACTGGTCACATGTTAACAGGATGATTTTTATTTTTTTATTTCCCATTTCAGATTTATTTCCCATTTTTTTCTACCAATTTGGTAGCCAATTACACCCTCAATTTATTTTTATTTAACCTCCCCACATGAATCCGCTGCTCATCTCTACGAGGCAAGCTAATTCTCTGAGGGCAGCGAACTCCGCTTCCTTCGAAAACAGAATTCACCCACCCACATTCTGGAGACTCCTTTTACGTGCTTCACAGCGGACCCGAGCCAGCTCACCATCCCCCCTCCTTCTGGGACGGACCAGTCTGGTAGAGACGGGGTTTGAACCGCGTCCCTGACAGGCAGCGCAAACCACACCGGACCAGCCAGAATATGGTGCATTACACCGCTACGCTATCCGCCACCCCCAAATGGATCATCTTTAAACGCGGGAGTCTCATATGTAAAGACGAAGGGTCTCACAAAGAGGTGCAGGTAGTTGAGGATGCGCTTATGGGTCATTATGTGCAGGACGTTTCCTGACTCGGGGTCGATCACGGGCAGCCGGTGGATCTTGTATTTCAGCAGAGCGTAGACGGCATCGAACAAGCTGGAGGGGAGAGATGGGCCCAGCTGTTATCACAATCAGTGTCCTCTGCTTTTATTTCATTTGAATATTATAACTTTTTTTACAATTTTGTTTCAGATTTTCTCCCATTTTCTCCCAATTTAGCAGCCAATTACACCCTCTCTTTTTCATGTCAATCCCCCCCTCGTATTGTGAGTTCGCTGCCGTAGCCCTGCGACCGGCAGTGACAAAGCGAAGTATCGTCTCCTCCGAACCGGCACTCGCCAAACCATCAACTGTAACTCTGCTACCGCAAAGCCATTCCTATACTCAACAAGGTCATATCAGCTTCCCTCCCCCCTCTCTGGGGCCAATTGCCGCCCCCTGGTGGCACTCCCGGCCAGAGCGGATACTGGTGCGACCGGTGGAATCGAACCCCGGTCGCAGTGGCCAGCATTGAACATTGTAAGACTGAACATGAAACCACCTGGGAGGCCCTATTTGAATATTATTTTGTTTAATATTATTTATAATATCACTAATTCAGGATAAAACCCCATTGAGATCCCTTTTTCAAAAGGAGGCCCAGCAGAAATCAACCAGTCAGTGATTTTAGGAGCAGTGAGAGGGAGTGGAGTGGGTATTGTCTCACAGTGCAGTCCTGCAGCCATGCTGGTTTACCTGGAGTCGGGCGTGAGGCTGATCAGAGAGTTGGAGTACTGCAGGTACACCTCTGGAGCAGGAGAAAAGACACACAGGTCGGTCAGATCGTTCTTCACGGCCTTGAACTCATCGCCCAACCGAGCTCATCTGCTCATTCATGCTGGCTGGATCACCTCTCCACGTCTCGATCCTGTGCTCTTCCAGTCCGTAGATCTGCACCTGTGACAAACGCACACATCTGCCTTACTTCCCCGTCTTGGCTAGGTCCCACCATGTAAAAGAGATTCTAAATCTCAACTTGACATCAAAATAAATGTTTATATAATATTGGTTGGTTATTGGTGGTTCTTTGTGGCTCAGTAGGTAGAGCATGTCACTGAGAACGCTTAGGTTGTGGCTTTTGATTCCCACTGGGACCACATATACTTAAAAAATTTATGGATTCACTACTGTAAGTTGCTTTGGATAAAAGCATCTGCTAAATGACATATGTTATATTAATAAGAAGATTCCCGCTAAGAAACCGTGTCTCCGCTGACAGTTTCACCTCCAATATCTTCTCTACTGGTCTGCAATATCTCTGTGCATTTACCACACAGGCCCAGATGCAGGCTTTGCTTTTGGATGAGGAAATGCTTCCCCAGATTACCCTGCGGACCGTCCAGCGATTTCCACTGGAGAATCAAGGGCTTCTAGCCTTCCTCTCAACTGAGGTCTTAATTACGGATTTAGACCCGCCCGCTGGCTAGAGGCTTCAATCGCCCGCTCTGTCAGGTGTCTATCAGTTGCCGGATGAAAGGCATCTCTGTAACCCCCCCGGGACGTGTTGTGTTGAGGACACAGAGCAGACAGTGCTTTAGTGACTGTAGGGAGGGTGTGAGGGCAGGCTCGGGCCCAGTTAGGGACACCGCGGCCCTGGGGAACTCACCATGGGGGACTTGTAGTACCGGTGGAGAATGATAATGAAGTCTGTGATGGTCAGCATTCCTGTGAGGAACAGAAAGTACAGCGATGACAGACGGTAAAGCTGAACTCTGCGCCGGGCAGTATCTCCTCGATCTGTCCCAGGCCAGAGACTATGTGCTTTCGCTTTATTTTCTTTAACAAGATACATACAGTTCATTTGCCTCACACCTTCATTCATTGTTTATTTCTTTGGCAATATTCTGCTACAGACTCATGCCAATGAAGCATTATTGAACTGAACTGAGCTGAATTGAGAGGGGTACACACAACCTCATGGCCTCTCTGTTCCTCCACATTTATACGTGTGTGACTCGGTCTCTGCTGCGCCATTTCCTGCGTGCTAAATCCAGAGACCCTGGGTAAAAGCATTTATATCTTGCATTTATATCACCAAGATTCCTCAAGCCATTTCCCAGGAAATAGCTCCCTGAACTCTATGCCAGAAATGACTGCTCACTGTCCCCCAAGCTTAACTGTGGAATGCTGAGCTGGAGTTTGGGAGTTCAGCTGTATAGATGTTGCAGGGGGCTGTAACCCAACTCTAGTGCATAGTTAACCTACACGACAGCAAAGGTTAAATGGCGCCTGCTGGTGAAGATCTCTTACCTACAAAGCACTGCCGCTTGCTGTCCCAGAGCGGTGCGGCCCTCAAACCATTAGCAACCAGAGCAATGAAAGCGGTCTTCACCTGCACAAGTGGGACGGACACACACACACACACACACACACACACACACACACACAGACACACACACACACACACACACATATACAAATGTGTGCACAGACACATGCACACGTGCACAGACGCACGCACGCACGCACACACACACACACACAGACACACACACCAGTTGCTTCAGGCCTTCGAGGAACAGGTGCTAGAAAGATGTTTACATTCTGTGTAGTATATCAGGACTGTGTGTGTATGTCGGGGGTGGGGAGCAGTGGGGGTGGGGTGTTCCATGAGTATTCAGTGACCAATGAGTCCCTTAATTAAAAACTCCCTGTGTTGGAGTTCACATTTAAACTCACAGAACGCTCTGAGCGGTCAGGCACAAGGATAAGGGAGTTCCGTGACTCACGGACACACTTTGGGGGTTGCTGCCTCACCCGTAGTGTGGTGTCAAAGATGACCAGTTTGGAGCTGGTAGGAATGGTGTCATAGCAGCAGTGATTCAGCATGAACCTCATGTAGACATCAGCATCCAGATCTGGGTCTGAAGGGAGGGACGAAAGAGGAGTGCCCTGCTGCAGGTCACTAATGTGTGAGCGTCTCCACCCAGTCAGTCAATCTGTCACTCTCACAGTACTCAAACCCAGTCAGTCAATCTGTCACTCACACAGTACTCAAACAGTCAATCTCACACTGTCACAGCACTCAAACCCAGTCAATCAATCTCACACTCTCACAGTGCTCAAAACCAGTCAATCTGTCATTCTCACAGCACTCAAACCCAGTCAGTCAATCTCACACTGTCACAGTGCTCAAACCCAGTCAATCTCACACTGTCACAGTACTCAAACCCAGTCAGTCAATCTCACACTGTCACAGCACTCAAACACAGTCAACATCACACTCTCACAGCACTCAAACACAGTCAGTCAATCTCACACTCTCACAGCACTCAAACACAGTCAATCTCACAGCACTCAAACACAGTCAATCTGTCAGTCTCACAGTACTCAAACCCAGTCAATCTGTCACTCTCACAGCCCTCAAACAGTCAGCCAATCTCACACTCTCGCAGTACTCAAACACAGTCAATCTGACTCTCACAGCATCCAAACCTAATCTGTCAGTCTGTAGCTGTGTCCACACCCTGTCAATATCAGAGTCTACTGAAACTTGTGTCCATTAGCATGAAATTGATTGTCTGTAACTCACTTTGAGCAAACACAGGATTGCCTTCTCTCCCTTTGGTCTTTGAATGTTTATCCTTCAGGTATATCAATTGGGGTACAGGTCTAGCATTTTAGAGTAATGATATCATTTTTATACAAAAGGAAAGAAATCACTTCAGCAGCTGTATATTGAATGACTTGTACATTGTTCCAACCTCCGCTGCATGGGGCTGATCCCAGTAAACCTTGTGCACAGCGCGTGGACGCATGACAGGGGTGAAACACGTTACCCGGTTTGCTTTTGTTCACCCCTTTGCTGAGGACAGGGACCTGCAACAGGAAGAGAACAAATGTGGAATCTCTCTCTACCACACCACTGGCTCCCAAAATACTTTCCCCGATCTGGCCTCAAATCAAGACAAAATGTAAAATATTAGTTTGTTCCTTTCAGCGACCAACATTTTTTAAAAACGGTACATTTCCATGTGCCACTATACAACATGTAGAAACATACAGCAAAGATTGTGTTCGACTTTGTAACACCAAAGCCATTTTAACATTTTTAGATCGTTCTTTCACAATATAATTTGTGCAGATAAATACATGCAATCCTCACGTTCATTTGACATATAAGGTACACATATACCTCGAACATTCCAAGACTGCAGCCAAAGACACAAGACCTGCAGTATTGCCCACTGTGGCTAACGTAGCCAGCAAAGAGGCAATGCAGGCTGCAGACTGGAGAGATCCGGAAAAACGGGACAAAACAGGGAAGGGTGTGGTGTTGACTCTGTCAGCTGGAAAAGCGATCATTAGGTGTGGCAACAAACACACGAGTTTGCGTGGCTATGCTGAAAATCCTGGACATTTGCCACTGAGCGGGCAGGTGAGCTCCTCTGTTTTGACCCAATCGCACTCCACCCCTCAGCCAGCCCTGGCCTATAGGAAAGGAGCAGAATTTGGGCCCGGACGAAGGGGAAGCTTGCTCAAGGACCAGAGGATCGCACAAAGAGAGAAGCAGTGGAACAGACGCACACCGCGACATTTGAGGAATTTGTGGATGGTGAAAACCCAATAACTTTATTACGATCTAATGTTTTACGTTTACATCCGAAAAACGTTTACGTTTACATCCGAAAAACCCCACCACCCTAAAACAGCTTCTCTCTTTACTGGCAGGTGAGCAGTTCCAGCAGAGCTCTTTCCACTTCAGCTTCACTAAAAACACTATGGCTCTGGTATCTGGTTTGTGTTATTCCCAGGCTGAGGGGCTCACTCGAACGCCTGCTCGATCTCCTGCACACACGCTCTCTCGCACACGCACACACACGGACGCTCGTGGTCAGTACCCTTACCTGTGTGAGGGGGTCCATGGTTAGGGGTCGGTGCTGAAGGAGGTGTAGGGTTTAAGGCACCATGCTGCACCCTGCTCCCAGCTCCGGCGAGCCACTCTGGAACACGCTCCAGCTATGCTCCCAGAGAGCAGCGTGGGCTAAATCGGGAGCAGGGAGCCTGCGCAGGCATCCGGTGGACTGGCCCAGCGGCAGGGCGCGGTGACAGCGGATGTTGCAGCAGCGAGGGACGGTGTGTACACAACAGCTATGCACACTGGGCCACAGAGAAAAGGGCAAGAGGGGCTACAGGGCTCTTTTACATTCGGAGTCCTGTTGCTTATATAACATCGTGTTACCAGTGTAAAGCATGGAGTCTAGTGGCTAAAGGAAAGAGTTTTTTTAAATGGTGTGGAGGGACTGCCAGGTGGGGCACTGTTGCAGTATCGTTGAGCACGGCGCAATTATTTTATGTTTATATTGTATAACTGTGTCAGGGTCCCCCCCTAGAGTCAGCACTTTTGTATTTTATAGTTTGAGTTCTCTCATATTTTGAGCGCAAGGTCAAGCTGATGAACAACATTTTTTCATAGCCTTATCTTTAACAAGGGTGCCAATAATTGTGTAGGGCACTAGGTGTATTAATAAATCATATCTGTAAGATAAGCTGCACTGGATAGGGGCACCTGAAAAGTAAATAAACGCAGAGGACAATGGTGGCGCCACTGCACCCAGATCAGGGAGAGAAGGACCCACATTTTAATGGCCACGGAGAAGGGCAGGAGAGGAAGAGTGACAGGACAGGACGTAATAAATAAATAAATGTTTAAAAAAAGTTTACCAACCTTTTCCTTCCCAGTGTTACAGGTACGCAGCTGCCTGCAAAGATGTCCATCGCTGTATTACTGCACTAATCTCTTGCGCCAACAATGATTGTTCCTACCATGTATTTATGCACATCTTGTAAGTCACTCTGGATAAGAGCGTCTGCTAAATGCTCAAAATGTAATGTAATGTACGTGGATTACCTTGCAGCCTGAGAATAAGTGAGGAGGCACCTTGACTGAAACGGTTGTACAGCCTTTTCGAAGTAAAGCCCAATTCACACATTCTGGGCAAATTCACATACTTTCATTTTTGTGGTTATGCTGCGTGTGTATGTTTTAAGCTGTAGCATTTGCAAAATCTAATGTTTCCACGTGTGTATTGAAGGTTCAGACTTGTTGACCAGTTGACTGCAGCTCAACTCCCAAAAGCAAAGCTCACCATGTTCTTCTTCCTCCTCTTCATCTTGTTCTTTACAGTCGCGGTTTCATAATCTGAACATGGTGTCGTTTAAACGCTGCACTCTTCAATCCCCACACAATTCTGCCAGCCAGTGATAACGGTATGTTTTCTGACACCGCATTCCAAGTGTGATGAAAAGGCTTTCGATAGCTTGATACCTACTGGCAAAACAGTATTTGCCAAGAAATGGCAAACAAGTCCACTGAAATACAAAAATAATAAAAAATGAAATGCTTATTTAAAATAATATCAAAAACCAGAAACTAGGGGCGTAGAGGTCTAACCCATTTCCGACTGTGAGCTGCCTATCACGGTTGTGGTGCCAGACCGGCCCTGGTGGGGAGCGCCGATCGGGGCGGCGTTTGGCTGTCCGCACCAGGGGGAGGGGGGAGAGGTGAGCTGGCACAAACTTGCTGAGAAGCGCGTAAGGGTGACTCCAGAACATGGGTGGGCGAATTCCATCTCGAAGGAAGCGGAGAATTGGCTTGTGGTGTGTTTGTGTCGGGAGGGCAAATCGAAGTAAATAGAGGGTATAATTAGCCACTAAATTTGGGGGGAAAAAATGGGAAAGAATCCGAAACAAATGTTTATAAAAAAAAAACAACAAAAAAAAAAAAACAGAACCTGAGCAATCACTCACTTAATCGGAGACACTTTAATCAAATGATGAAAATAGATTTTTTTTATTAATAACAATTAATACCATTTCATTGCTGTTCAAAAATTCACATAGAATATGTAGCACGTTGGAAATGACCAGCCAAAAGGATGCACCTGCACTGACCTCACAGGTGAAGCGTAAACACACTTTACCAAGGGATCTGATTGGTTCCCGTTACTGTCCACAAATCGGAAGCCGGGAGGATTGCCTTCAGTTTCCCCTCGCATTGGCAAACGCTTCAACAGACTGCCTGCCAGATTGATCCACTGAGACTCCCTGACCAGAGCAGGACTCCCAGCACAGCCATTAAACGCTCATCGATTTGGCTAGTGATTTCCGACGCGCCTCACACATCAGATACAGCTTTTCTCCTCCTCCTCCTCCGGCCTCCCCCTCCCTATTTAAATACTTGTTGGGTGGGAGCAGGGAGAGGGGAGCGTGAGGAGCGTAGTGCGTGCGGCAGAGGGGGAGGGGGGGAGGCCGGACACCCTGAGTGATTGTGTGTAAACGTGGCAGGGTGGAGAGCAGGCGTGCGCCTCGGTGACGCAGCGTCGCTCACGCAGAGTCTCTGGCGTTCAGACTCTCGCTCGATAGGCTGGAGCAGCCCCCCGTGGGGGTGCTGGACCCCGTGTCGGGGGGGCTGGACGCGCCAGACCGCTGGTCCTCATCATCCGGCGGCTGGGCGCTCGGCGTGTGACTGACCACCACACTGAGGGAGAGAGAGGGGGGGGGAGAGAGGAGAGAGAGAGAGGAGAGAGAGAGAGGGAGGGGGAGAGAGAGGGAGAGGGAGAGGGGGAGAGAGAGGGGAGGGAGAGGAGGGGGAGAGAGAGAGGGAGGGGAGGGGGAGAGAGAGAGGGAGAGGGGGGGGAGAGAGGAGAGAGGGAGGGGGGAGAGAGAGAGAGAGGGAGAGAGAGAGGGAGAGGGAGGGGGAGAGAGAGAGAGAGAGGAGAGGGGGAGAGAGAGGAGAGAGGGAGGGGGAGAGAGAGAGAGAGAGAGAGAGAGAGAGAGAGAGAGAGAGAGAGAGAGAGAGAGAGAGAGAGAGAGAGAGAGAGAGAGAGAGAGAGAGAGAGAGAGAGAGAGAGAGAGAGAGAGAGAGAGAGAGGGAGAGAGAGAGAAAGGAAGAGGCAGAGAGAGAGGGAGAGGAGAGAGAGAGGGAGAGGGAGAGAGAGAGAGAGAGAGAGAGAGAGAGAGAGAGAGAGGAGACAGAGAGAGGGAGAGAGAGGGAAGGGAGACCTTTGAATAAATGATGACGACAGCAGCTGACACGTGTAAAATGAGGCCAGGGTGCCGGGCCAGGAGGTGTAATCCTAACACGGTAACGGACAAGAGACACGCATCGCCCGGCTGCAGGGCCAGGCTCTACATACCTAGACCTGATCGGCTCTTCCTTGATGGAGAGGTTACCGCAGGAGCCGGCCTTCAGGGTGGAGGCAGACATGAGTGTCCACTGAGAGAGAGAGAGAGCACAGCAGAAATACATCAACCCAGGCACACAAACCTTGAGATGGACTTTCTTGCCATCGTCTAGGACACTTAATCTGCCAACAGCTAGAGCTACTCGCTTAGGAATTTAGCAAAATGTAATCAACGCACACAGACTGTGCAGTGTTAAGATTTGAGGATGTCTGGGTAAAATGAGAAACCACCACATCAAATACATTTTTAGCTAAATTCTCTGACAGCGCTCATTATGCACGTTGACTCAGTACCAATAGCGAAGGGCAGAAGGTGATGGGTATTAAGTGGCTTTTACACACTCGTGTGACAAGTGAAAACTGGGGCCCCAAGTGCACATTTGCAAGTGTCGCATACCAACTTAAAACTTGGCAGTGAAAACAGTGCAGTGTTTATGTTCACGGCCACTGCTTATGGTCACTGTCACATTTCCAGCCAATCCAAGATGGGAGGAGAGAGGCAGAGAGGCAGAGAGAGAGAGAGAGAGAGAGAGAGAGAGAGAGAGAGAGAGAGAGAGAGAGAGAGAGAGAGGAGAGAGAGGGAGAGAGAAAGAGAGAGAGAGAGAGAGAGAAAGGAAGAGGCAGAGAGAGAGAGAGAGAGAGAGAGAGAGAGAGAGAGGAGAGAGAGAGAGAGAGAGAGAGAGAGAGAGAGAGAAGAGGAAGAGGCAGAGAGAGAGAGAGAGAGAGAGAGAGAGAGAGAGAGAGAGGGAGAGAGGCAGAGAGGCACAGAGACAGAGAGAGAGGGAGAGAGAGAGAGAGAAAGGAAGAGGCAAGAGAGAGAGAGAGAGAGAGAGAGAGAGGGAGAGAGGGGAGAGAGGAGAGAGAGGAGAGAGAGGAGAGAGAGAGAGAGAGAGAGAGAGAGAGAGAGAGAGAGAGAAAGGAAGAGGCAGAGAGAGAGAGAGAGAGAGAGAGGAGAGAGGAGAGAGGAGAGAGAGAGAGAGAGAGAGAGAGAGAGAGAGAGGAAGAGGCAGAGAGAGAGAGAGAGAGAGAGAGAGAGAGAAAGAGGCAGAGAGAGAGAGAGAGAGAGAGAGAGAGAGAGAGAGAGAGAGAGGCAGGAGAGAGAGAGAGAGAGGAGAGAGAGAGAGAGAAAGGAAGAGGCAGAGAGAGAGAGAGAGAGAGAGAGAGAGAGGAGAGAGAGAGAGAGACAGACAGAGAGAGAGGATAAAGGAAGAGGCAGAGAGCAGAAATGAGGGGGAGCGCTCACGGGTTGTGCAGATTCGGAGGTTATGCCCAGGTGGACGCCCTTCTGACAGAGAATCCTCAGCAGGTTGATTCCTGAATGAGCAGAAACGTGAGGTCAGCACACTGCTCACTGCAGGCCACACGGGGAATCGCGAGTCACGCAGTCCCGTCCCGGTCAGAGAGAGACTTCAGAAAGCGTCTCAGAGTGCTGATCCAGGATCAGGTTTCCCCTGTCCCATATCCTGACCTTATCCTTTATGAGCCACGAGGCAAAACTCGATCCCAGACCAGCGCTGCTCTAAAACGCCACACGAGCGCAGGCCCTGAGCTCTGACACTTGTGGTTCTGTGTGGCTCAGTTGGTAGAGCATGGCATTAGCAATGCTTAGGTTGTGGGTTAAATTCCCATTGGGGCCACATATACTGAAAAATGTATGCATTCACTACTCGCTTTGGACAAAAGAGTCTGCTAAATGGCATATATTATTACAGGTACTCTTCACTTAATGACCTACCTATTTAACGACCGGGCGGACTTACGACCAGCTCTACGACCAGTCGGTATTGTACGCTGTACGAGAACCTTGGTCGTGGAAACGGCAGCGCGGCGTGTCAGCGTCAAGCATCTCATCTCGCATCACCCTTTCTCAGTCTGTCTCGTTCCCGCAGTCAGTCAGTATTCACTACACTACCCACTAACAGTTCAGTATGCTTGAAATATATCGGTAAGCGGCGGCTCCTCGCTTATCGACCAATTTTGCTTAACGACCTAGCCGTAGGATCGGAACTCGGTCGCTAAGTGAGGAGCACCTGCATTACCTTTGATGCGGTTAGTGCCGGGGTACTTGTGCTCCCACTGGTCGAGCAGGATGTTGAGGTAGCGCGGGTTCTCGAAGAAGCGCAGGTAGCGGGAGGAGGTGGCGGAGGGGAAGACGCGCTCGAAGTCGCCCTGGCGGAGCAGCTCGTCCTCCGTCTCCGTCAGCGCCCGCACGTCGTTGGGACTCAGGACGTCCAGGATGGTGGAGTAGAAGTCCTGCAGGCCCACACGGGGAAGAGGACTCATTCACTGCCACACAGATTACACCGGCAGAGAGACAGACAGGCCACGGTACTCACTTTACAATTTGCATATGAGCAGAAACATGAGGTCAGCGCGCATGTGTACACCAGTACTGTATACATGTCAAGCCTTTGCCTGTGTGTGTGTGTGTGTGTGTGTGTGTGTGTGTGTTTTCTGTAGGTTTGTGTGTGTGTGGTGGTGTTGTAGTAGTAGTAGTAGCAGTTTGTGTGTGTGTAGTAGCAGTAGTAGTAGCAGCAGTAGTATTAGTAGTAGCACTAGTAGTAGTAGTAGTAGCACTAGTAGTAGTAGTAGCAGCACTAGTAGTAGTAGTAGCAGCACTAGTAGTAGTAGTAGCAGCAGTAATATTAGTAGTAGCAGCAGTAGTAGTATTAGTAGTATTAGTAGTAGCACTAGTAGTAGTAGTAGCAGCAGTATTAGTAGTAGCAGTAGAGTATTAGTAGTAGCAGTAGTAGTAGTATTAGTAGTAGCACTAGTAGTAGTAGTAGCAGCAGTATTAGTAGTAGCAGTAGAGTATTAGTAGTAGCAGCAGTAGTAGTATTAGTATTAGTAGTAGTAGTAGTAGTAACAGCAGTATTAGTAGTTGCAGTAGAGTATTAGTAGTAGCAGCAGTAGTATTAGTAGTAGTAGTAGTAGCAGCAGTAATATTAGTAGTAGTAGCAGCAGTAGTATTATTAGTAGTAGTAGTAGTAGCAGCAGTAATATTAGTAGTAGTAGTAGTAGCAGCAGTAATATTAGTAGTAGTAGTAGCAGCAGTAGTATTAGTAGTAGTAGTAGTAGCAGCAGTAATATTAGTAGTAGTAGTAGCAGCAGTAGTATTAGTAGTAGTAGTAGTAGCAGTAGCAGCAGTAATATTAGTAGTAGCAGTAGAGTATTAGTAGCACACCAGGACACCACTACATGCACAGCAATAAGAGGACGAGCCACAAAGACTCACTGCACAGTGAATGGCTATAAAAGAGCAGCAGAAGCAGGGAAGAGCAAGTGCTAAATACAATGTAAAATGACTCATGGATACATGGATAATAAATACTTCATACAAATGCTACTACAATGGCTATGCTACAGGCCATCTTAAAGAAGCATCAACTTCGCAGCGATATCCTTTGGGATAAAAGAGCCTTGTGGTCTTGCAGACCTGAGCCTCGGTACCCTGCACCGATGACCAGAGTAGGTGTGTGTGTGTGTGCGTGCGTGCGCATGTGCAGGTAGGCCAGTACCTGACTTAAGCTGCTCTTGCTCTGGCTCATATAGTGTGCCCTCTTCACCTTCTCATCGAATAACAGCTCCCCGGTGTGACGCGGTTTCTCCCTCTCCCCTCCGCACAAGCTAAAAACACATACACACACATTACAATGCAACACAAATAACAATAGAAAACAAACCACCAGTTCACCACACAAAGGGGAAACAAGGACTAAAATACCAACCACCACAAATACCAACCAGCACAACCCCCTCCCCCAAACCACCCCCCCAATCCTCTGCTAGCCTAGTCCCACAGCTAGCCTAGTCCCACAGCTAGCCGAGTCCCACAGCTAGCCGAGTCCCACAGCTAGCCTAGTCCCACAGCTAGCCGAGTCCCACATCTAGCCTAGTCCCACAGCTAGCCTAGTCCCACAGCTAGCCGAGTCCCACATCTAGCCTAGTCCCACAGCTAGCCGGGTCCCACAGCCTGCGCTCAGCGCTGCACGCGGCACCGTTGTGGCACCACTGGGCCCCGAGCGGCGTTGGGAGCACAGAAGCGGAGCGGACCTGCTGCAGGAGCTGCAGGAGCTGCTGCTCCGGGCCGGGCCCACATCCTCGCTCTGGGGCAGCACAAACCCGGCCAGGTTCATCAGGTCTCGGATCATCTGGCCCTTAATCCTGGCGTCCAGCGCCGTGTTGGAGTGGAGGCTGCGGGGGGGGCAGAGAGCGCGGTGAGACACACGGGAGGGTGGGACACTGCTCGCGCCATCTCACAAAACATCTAAACATCTAATCATCTCCCATCCGCTTACACCTCACTGCTCACTCCATCTCACAAAACATCTAAACATCTCCCATCTGCTGACACCTCACAAAACATCTAAACATCCCCCATCCGCTGACACCACACTGCTCTAAGCCTGGTGACAGCAGTGCACTTCAGAGCGACAAACCCACCTACCTTTCAGGACATAACCAACCCAATATTTTCTAACCAATCGAGCTCAATTTAGGAAGTTGGGCCTAAGGTGAAGACAGTGATTCAAACTATAAAGCTAAGAGACACAGAAGTGAGTTGAACAGTGAGAGGGTGTTTCAAATGCATCACGCTTCCATGAACCACCATCGGCGAATCCAACCAACGTCTAAGCGAGCGCATCCTCGCTTGTGTCTACCACCGCTACAGTAGGCGCGGCCGGGCGGGAGAGTCTTGAACACCTCTCGAGATCTGACCGTCTGGGTTTCCGATCGCGCTCGTCTGCAGGCGCAGTAAGAAAGTGTTTCAGCGACACGCGCGACTCCGCCGGTCCGTAAACACGGAGGCGGCCCACTTTGGGGGCGAGGGACGGTACCTGGGCGAGATGTTGACCTCCAGAAGCCAGGGCTTCAGGTTCTCGTCCAGCATGACGTCGAAGCCGAAGAGCTCGTGGCAGCTGTAGGCGGAGCGCACATGCATCTTCACCAGGGAGTTGACGTAGGGGTCGGCCCTGCTGGGAGAAACGGGGCAGGGGTTACGCGCGGGCCCCTCCTGAGCAGCAGGGGGCGACAGAGAGGCGCGCTAGCGGCACTCACGCGATGATGGTTTTGATGACGATGTCTTTGATCCTCTCCCAGATCAACACGGTGTTGACTCCCCTGGCTCCAAGGTAGTGCCACAGTGCTTTCAAAGCCCTGCATGGAACACCAGACACCATTTTTTATGGATTTATTATTTTTGCTGTTTTTCCCCCCCACTTTTTAGTATCCAGTTCCCTCTCTCTTTTTTTCGTGCCAATGACCTCCTCCCTCATAAGAGAACTCGCTGCTGTAGTCCGGCCAGTAGCGAGCGCTGCACTGCCTCCGCCTAGGCCGAAGCCTGTCACCGATGCACAACCACTCATATATGCAGCGAGTCTTTCCTTCGGGTTTTATCCCTCCCCCCAGGGCCGGACAGCCGATCGCCGCCCCCACCAGACACCATTTTAAGTGGACCCTCTCCGATTCCCTTAAAATGATAGAACGTCATCCTCCTCCAATGGGGGAGAGGACATCTCCACTCACCACTTATGGCCCTGGCAGGCCTTTTCGTCACTGTTGCTCTGATACTCAGAGTTTTTCTTGTTCACACTGTAGTTAGTCAGGTGCATGAACTTGTTGCTGAGGCTTTTCATGGAAGAGGAATATCTGCAAAACAAATGAATAAATGAATGGAATTAACTCATTCATCTTCAGCCTTTTTTGACAAACACACAAATGTAGTTTAAAAATTATTTGTACAAATAAATTTATTTTCCGATTTTACAAACACACAAATGTAGTTTTTGACGGCAGTGACAAGCGAAGTTCAGCTCATGCTTGGACTAATTCGGTACCCCAGAACCACTCCTGTGCGCAGTGAACTGTGTGTGTCGGCTTCCCTCCCCCTCCTTGGGGTGGACAGCCAATTGCTGCCCCAATGGCACTGAGATTGGTCAGATTTAGTACTCCAAACATGAGCTAAAAACACACAAAGCTACATTTGCAATGGTAAAATGTGATCGATTAAATTATAAAAGTAAACTCCTTGTGGTACTATATCACGCTGCCACGCACTGCCAGCGAGGTAGCTAGCTAGCAGTGCCTAGATCTGGCCAATTTCCCAATAAATTCAGTTGGCGAATGTGCTGGCTAACTAGCTAGCCCAAGCACAAGTTCAAAATACTCAATACTACATTCACCACAGAGAAAAGCGATCAGTTACATTTTTATTCGTTGTCAGTTCCACGTTGTGGTATTATTTTACAGGCACAGGCACTCGCTACACAAAATGACATGGAGGCACCCTGGAAGTGAGGCAGAAGGCACATTTTGTCACCATGCAGCACCACCTCAAGCATTCGTATATATCCTGAGAAGACACGGTTTGTGGTGGTTCATTATTTACATAGAACAAGGTACAGAGAGAGCTGAAAGCTTTCTAATAACCATAACCCACCTTTGTTCTTTACAGCTGAGATGAACGCAACCAAAGTACATCAACTTTATCAAACTGTCCAGTCTTTGACAGAAAGGCTTTATGGCCTACACACAAATTGGCAAGATAGATACCAGGAGCTGCATGATGCAGTTAGTTGGCAAACAATTAGCAAGCTTGTTTACAGTTGTTGCTGTTACAGAAAAGATTAAGTCACTTTAATTAATTAAGATTCATTAACTCAAGATTAACTCACAGAAGAAATCAGTGTTCGCAAGCAATTTGCTAGCAAGCTTTTCTGCTAGGCCCTGCATATCAGAATGGAATTTTATCTAAAAATGTGCATGCAGGATTGCTTTCCGCAATGTTTGCAGTAAGGATGAAAAGAAAACAATTTAATTAAACCATTATTTTGCAAGGTTACAGCAGAGACCCATATAAAATAATGTTGTGTCTGTTTTAAATGGTTCTGTGTGGCTCAGAAGGTAGAGCATGGTGTTGGCAATGCTTAGTGGATTGTGGGTTCAACCCCTACTGGGACCACATGTACTGAAACATGTATGCATTCACTACTGTAAGTCGCTTTGGATAAAAGCGTCTGCTAAATGGCATATATTAAGGCTTTGTTACTGTTGTGAAAACAGGTGAAATATTCTATTTGTATTCTCTCTGATTTATACACTTACTAAACACTGGTTAAATACAGTAAATTATAACACAAGAGTGTGGACCTTGATATGGATTTAATTGAACTTGGTTATATGCACCATAACGAATGGAATTAAAATCAATATTAATATCTGCTGATCATAGGGTTCCCACGCAATGATCGAGGGAATGAAAAATATCAAGGCCCCGGCACTCAACTCTAAATTACCATGCACTCAATAATAGACTCAGTACTGCAGATGATTACAGCTGATCTGTTGCTGGCCATTTTTAAAGGAGAGCGTTGCTAAACGAAGAACACTGAATGAATATTATTTTTGAATCAATCCATCGGTAAGAAGCGGAGCACGTACTTGCAGCTGGCGAAGCGGACGAGTCCGTCGCTGAAGATGTAGATGCGCAGCGGGTCATAGGAGGACACGTACACGTAGATCCGCAGGTCAAACTTATTCCCACTGATGAGGTAGGGCTTGTGGATGTACCTGCAGCACAATACCCGACACACAATCACACCAATCTCCTTTTGTGAGAGATTTATATTTATATTCAATTTCCTTTTAAGAGGTTTTAAGC
This sequence comes from Aldrovandia affinis, assembly GCA_029706075.1. Lineage (NCBI taxonomy): Eukaryota > Metazoa > Chordata > Actinopteri > Notacanthiformes > Halosauridae > Aldrovandia > Aldrovandia affinis. The sequence continues at coordinate 568,973 of JAINUG010000282.1, read as the reverse complement.
AGGTTGTGTATGCAGGTTTTTATTTACACCAATGGTGGACATTGTAAAAGTACTTTTACTTTAGTTTGACTTATTACTGTACTTAAGTAAATTTTTCAAGTATCTGTGCTCACTTAAGTATTTCCATTTTTACTTTTACTTTCAACAATGAATATTCCCACCCAACATGGGTAGCAATGTAGGACTTTTTACTTTTACTTGAGCAATATTTTATCAAGATATCTGTACTTTTACTCAAGTAAAGGGTTTGTGTACTTTGTCCACCACTGATTTACAAAGATTATCCAATTAGTATACACTAATGCCGGTTCACTCATAGATTAGACAACAGTTAATGTTTCATATAATAACTTCAGTTTCCATTCATGAGCTCATCAAGAAGTTTAGCCGCAATGTCAGATGACAGAAATAACTGGACTAATTAAATAATTAAGAACCAAAAATTAAACCCAGACACGGCCATGGCCCTCCTTGCCCACCCGTTTTTTTTTAGAAGAAATAATTGGCCCTAGTCAAGTAAAATCCTCTTAAAACCTACCCAATCACAGCCCTTAAGCATTAAAATCCAATTCAATCACACCACACCTCTCCAAAAACACCACCAATCAAAGTGCTGCTTACTTCTGCACAAGGAGGGGCCTCCGGCTGGGCAGCTGGCTCCACTTGTGAATCACCTGGATCCCGATCCCTCGTGCGGATGCTGGCTGCCAAGGCAGTGGGGAATAAAGAAAAAAAATCCATCATTTCTCCTCTCATCCGTTCTTCCTGACGTATTACACACTCTGCATTACGGTTTCAGCGCCCCGTTCGGGCTCATCAACGCACCGGCTTGATGATCCACTTCTGCCGGCTGCCACTGCCGTCCCAGACCTTCCTCAGCAGCTTGATGTCCTGGGGCAGCACAAAGGACCGTGGGAAGAAGCTGAACTCCAGCCGGCCGAAGCGCACCTGCATCTTGGACAGGTTCCGCCACAGACGGTCCTTCCGGCCAATCTGAAAGGATCCTGGGAAGTGGTTCAACTGGGGGGAGGGGGGGGGGGGGCAGATTTAAATGAAGGTTAGAACTGAATCATGGTAAAAAAAAAGAAAATAATACATAGAAAGAAATCATAGTGATGGATTAAAAAGAAACTAGACAGATATACGGTGGGTAAAAATAAATGTTAAAAAAAGTATTCACCCCCTTGGCATTTTTCACATTTTATTTTCTTAGTTCCTGTTTTTTGTATTCGTAATTAATTAAGAAAAACTTTAGAAAAATCACAAATAAATCTATTTCGATTTCATGAAGTAAGAAAATAAAATGTGAAAAATGCCAAAGGGGTGAATACTTTTTATACCCACTGTAGAAACAAGATACATAGACAGATACATAAACAATACAGAATCAATAAATAACTCTGAAAGGCACACAAATATGAGTGATGACACCCCAAAGTGTACACCAAACATAAGGACAATAATCCTGTGGACATCCTCCCTTCAATAAAGCTCATATTCCAATGAAACACTCGGCTGGCCACATTGCTTTCTCCTCATCTTACTTTCTGGTATTCCCGGATGGTCCTGAATCCGGGCGACTTCATGTGGTGGCCCCAGCAGCCAAGCCAGTCATAGTTCTCTGCAATGGAAGCAAAACCCCACACCGGTTCCCTGATTAACACCTAGGCTGGCTCCGGGCCTTGTGGGTCAGAGAGTGTAAGAGAATCCCTGCTGACGGAAGCAGGCAGCGATGAGGCTCACTCACTCTTGGTGACTTTGAAATGGGACCTGGCGACGGTGTGCTTGACCACATTGGGGGTGACGGAACTCATCTTCCATTTCAGCAGCGCCCTCTGCTCCTCTGGCAACATCTCCACTGTGAACACAGAGCGGCTCAGTTACAGCTGAGCGGTCACGCACAACCGCAGAGTTACAGCTGAGCTGTCACACACAACCACAGAGTTACAGCCGGTCACGTCACAGAGTTACAGCTGCACTGTCACACACACCACAGAGTTACAGCTGCAGAGTTACAGCCACAGAGTTACAGCTGAGCTGTCACGCACAACCACAGAGTTACAGCCACAGCCCACTGTCACGCACAACCGCAGAGTTACAGCTGCACTGAGCTGTCACACACAACCGCAGAGTTACAGCCGCACTGTCACACACAACCACAGAGTTACAGCTGAGCTGTCACACACAACCACAGAGTTACAGCTGCACTGTCACACACAACCACAGAGTTACAGCAGAGCTGTCACACACAACCACAGAGTTACAGCTGCACTGTCACGCACAACCACAGAGTTACAGCCGCACTGTCACACACAACCACAGAGTTACAGCCGCTGTCACACACAACCACAGAGTGTCACACACAACCACAGAGTTACAGCTGCACTGTCACACACAATCACACTTACAGCCCCACGGTCGCACACAACCACAGTTATAGCTGCACGGTCACATGTAAGTGCACACTTACAACTACATTGTCACACACAAGCGCACTCTTGCAGCCGCACGGTCACACACAAGCGCACACTTACAGCTGCACTGTCACACACAAGCGCACACTTACAACCACACGGTCACACCCAATCACACTTACACCCGCACGGTCACACACAAGTGCACACTTACAACTATGCTGTCACACACTGCCACGCATTTAATTGTACTGTAACAGACAAGCATGCACAGCCACAAGCTTACAGTTGAACCATCACACACCATAACACATTATTTGACTGTCACACACAAGCAACACAGTGCATTCACTCAATGAAAAAGAACATCAAAAACATACAAAGATGTTACTCGTCTTGCCAGACGTGAGACATCACTGTGCTAGTGTGCCGTTGATGAATATGGTATATGAATTGTTAATGTTAGTGTTGGTGTTGGCGATAGCGTCCTGACCTTTCTCTTTGGCGGTGCCGAAGTACAGCGTAGGGGGGGTGAGGGGGAACAGGCTTGGCACCAAGGCTGGCTTTTTGACCTTGTCTTTCTCCAGGACGGAGGGCACAGGCTCCTCAACACTAACAACCAAAGCAAGCAAGCCGTCAAGAATGAACACACACACACACACACACACACACACACACACTTAACATTATTCAAAGCACATATATGTAAACACAGAGGCAAAATAGACTAAAAACTGACAGTTCACATAGTGAAAATGAATCAGTACAACAAATCTCCTTTTTGTAATTTTCTTTTCAATCACGATAATGCAATTACACAATCAGCTAACTAACTAGCTAGCCCTGATAAACAAGGAGGAGGGAGAATTAAAGGAATGTTAAACTCACATGACAGTCATTTAAGGGTTTTTTTTCTTTTTCTTGCTCTCGGTTTAAAAAAAAAAATAGTTGGTTGCTCCGAGTGTGAATCACATCGCGTTTGAGGTCATACACAACATGGGCTTTTACTTTGAAAAAAAATACAAATAAACCAATCAGGTGGGATGTCATTTCCAGACAATGGTCTACCGGGACCAGCACAATTTGGCCACAGAAAGATGTCCCCATTATTGAGGGACAGTTCCACCTTTATCACTGATTGACAATTGGCAGACCTTTCTACAAGCCTCTATGCTTTCAGTCTTTTCACATCGAGTAAAGAACAAAAAGAAGCTTAGTTCTCTTCAGTGCACCACCAGCATAGTTATGTCCGCTGTTTGTCTGGGATTTTCCCAAAGCTCGTGAAACAGACTGAATGTATGCATGATCATTCCACAGTTATCTAGCATCAAAGAGAATCCAAAGTTTGTTGCACTTTTCAGCCAAACCACCTTTCAAAAGCCTTGTTTTTTAAAGACATATCATACAATTAAGACTACCGATGCTTTACAGAGAGCCCGAGGGAGATATTAACAATAATAACTTTGTCTAACTTTGATTTATAACATGAAGAAGGTCTTACTTTTCCCTCCATTACTTTCACAAAAATCAATGAATGAAACTTGTAAGCGGACTGTGGACCGACTGAACTGACGCCGAAGCAACTCTGGCACAATTTACCCGAGATAACACAAAAGGCAGATCAGGGGAAAATCCTGCTTACTTTGATGAAACTCCGGTGGAGGTTGCAGAGGAACAATCGTCGATAGAGGCGCAACTACAGTCATCTGGGAAGAAACAAGCAAACAAATGAAAAGACAAATCAGATCAAGCGATAAAAAAATAAAAAATAAATAACACTTGAGAATCGACGGAAAACGCATCCGACTCGATCTCGTCACATGACACGCAGGGCCACATGCCACCACAATGATGATGTCACCATCCGCTGGACGAGAACACAGCGGCCCGGAGCGTGCGCTCACCGTCACCATCTCCGCTGCAGCCGTACTCCAGGTCATCTGGCAACTCCTCTTCCAACCCATCGTCCACTGACGTGGCAACAGTCTCCGGACTGCACGTGGACAAGAACGAAAAAGACTATTTACATTACATTACAGGCATTTAGCAGACACTCTTATCCAGAGCAACTTACACGGTTTCACATTTCTTTACATACAATCCATTTATACAGCTGGATATTTACTGAAGCAATCCTCAAGTACCTTGCTCAAGGGTACAACGGCAGTGTCCCCACCTGGGATCGAACCTGCAACCTCTGAGTTACAAGCCCAGTTCCTTAACCATTATGCTAACACTGCCAAAAGCTAGGGAACTTGTTTATTTCTCGTACTATTCTCATCAGCACAGCCATTTCTCAGTACCGCACACAGATGAGCAAATAAACTGCCTATGCACACAGCAAATTAAAAGCAATTTTTACCTTTGGCAGGGAATCTAATTGGTGATGAGAGTAACATATTAATCACCCACCATTAGTGAAAGTCAGTACAGCCCCTCCAAAGGGCCCAAAACAACACTAGTGCAATAATAAAATAAACATCTCACCTCTGCAATAAGAGGTTTTAATTAAACTTTTTTTTTTTTTTTTTCATTCAAATATTATTAATCATTTTTCATTATGCACCGCCCACAAGTCTCCTGGGATGCAGCATCACCGCACCAGGAACAGGATTAGCTAGATGTGCCACCCGAGAGCCGATTAGATTTAATCAGGGACATTTAATCCAGGCTGCATGCCACAATTTAAATTATTTATTGCTCAATTAAGTAGTTGTTTTGTTAATCCTAACATGCTTAATTAAATGTTCCCTAGCTCTTTTCCTGTCCCCTTGCAGCCTGCAGCTCGGAAAGCAGCTCTCAGTTGAAGGGAAGTCACTGACAGCAGCAGCAGGGTATTTTGGCTCTGGGCTAGGTGCGCCTTAAAAGCGTTGGTCTCAGTCAAGTCGACGTTCCTTACTTGTTGTACCGTAGTACAAAGTTACACATTTTGGCAAGGGTGCTTTATTACTAATCCCAACCATGTGAGATCATCAAGTTTGCATGGGGGTTCCTTCCAGAAACCATGCCAACAAGGGGCCAACAATACACAATGCGATGCATCACTTTAAACAAACAGGTTGTGACCCACCTAGACCCACCTCTCGCAACTCACCGGCAGCTTCTGACACAAACTACCATAGAAGGTTGCATAGTACAGGTACGGTGTGCAGCTGCCAACGATGACGTCTATTGCACCGATCTCTTGCACTAACCATGATTAATCCTACCATGTATAAATGCACTTTCTGTAAGTCGCTCTAGATAAGAGCGTCTGCTAAATGCTTAAAATGTAAATGTAAATGTAATGCGTATATATGGACAATCCTCTTTGGTAAAGGTGCCAAGCCTTCAGTACACACTTGCAAAACAAACTGTGTGCTTTGTGTCCCTCCCTCTCGCTGGCGTGTCAAGGCGTGCGATGGGTACTTACTCTAGGATCCTGGGGCCCATGGCACCGTGCTCGTCAGGCAGGGGCAGCACAGGGCTAACGTCTCCCTGCCAGAGGGGGGCGCTGCTCTCCTTGGTGAGGCGTATGGCTGAAATCTGATTAGTCACCGAGTTGACAGAGGGCTGCTGAAGATGAGCTCCTTTGCGTTCCGCATCCCCTGGAAGTACACCGGCGATGGCGGGAGCCTGGCTCACCTGCGGGTGAACTCCGGTACAGCTGGAACCTCTGGTGGCGAAGGCAGCAGCACCGGAGGTGTCCTTGGGGACACAGGAGGGCTTCTCGTCCCCTTTGGCAAGGCAGCGCGGTGGAGGTTTGGCTGGAGGCACGAGGCTCGCAGAGGACCGCAGGGTCTTAGCTGCGCCGGTGTTCATGGACTCCACGATGCGGGGGGGTTCCGAGTCGGACCCCGGTGGCCCGGTCAGTCCATTCACGGGCCTGTTCTTCGGGTGTGAATGGCTCCCCATTAGCTTCTGCATAGCCGCTGTTAATGGCACCCGGAAGATGTCCTCCCTCGCTCTCCCCAGTCCTCTAGCGCCTCCAGAGCCCACATGGCACTGCGACGGACGTCCCGCTAGGTCCAAGTTGGCCGTCAACATGCTATCCAACGGCTGCAATTCCTTGGCCTCCCTGATGGGCTCCTGCATCGCATCTTGGCATTGCTCCATCAAAGGCACGGTGGAGTGTGCGAATCTCCTCTCCGTTTGTCCCGCCCCTTTGTTGCCGTGGTAATAACTAAGAGAATCCTGGGAGTAGTAGAAGGGAGGCTTGGGCTCCCTGGGCTCCGGCCCGGAGAGAGAGGTCCCATTGGCGGTGGTCAGCGCTGTGGCCCGGAGCTTGACGCCGCTCCAGGGCAAAGACTGGTCGGTGGGCATTATACACTCAGTGACTGCGGAGGACTTCTGGGAGGTAGCCTTCGACCAAGAAGGACATGCTGCCGAATAGACGGCTCGCTGGGAAAAAACTGATCTCTTGCTCAGCAGCGTTGGCCGGAGCTGGAGTTGGAGCGAGCCCAGCTGCCTGAAAGATCGGTAGTTGTAGTAGTTGTTGTTGTTGTTGGAAGCTGCCCGTCGGCAGGAACTCTGGCAGGCGGAAATAGAATCCCTGGAATACTGAGTGGCACTAGACGCTACACTGGACGCGCTGCCGCCACGACTGAATCCATTAGCACTGGCGTAGGAACTTAAAACTTTATCAGCCACGGACACTTTGGGACTGGCTGCAGGCACAGCATGGTAGGCACGATGCGCAGAGGTCCCTGAGACGCAGAATTGCTGGGGCTGTGCTAGCCTCACGTGGAGCTGGACTGTATGCTCACGGGGGGCCTGGGTGTGGGACACCGTCCTCTCTACGCTGCTGCTGGGGGGGCTCATAGCCGCTGGGCACATGTATGACTGCAGATCTGGCTCGGACCACGAGGCCCGGCCCAAAGGCCTTTTTTTGTAAGTCTTCAGGTCCATTGGAGGCCATCAGTTGCCATCTCACAGCCTCCTGGCAGGAACGTCGGCAGATGCATCAATCGGGACGGTGGGAGGGGAAGGCTGGTGTCAATCCACTGGCCATTAGGAAAATGGAAGGGGAGGAATGAAGCAAAGGGAAATAAGCACGTGGCGTAAAGTAAACTGCTAAAGCACAAAAGGACACAGGACACAAAAAAACGGGAGGGAGGGGGGAGCACACCTATGTTAACTACTGGTGTGTTCAATGCTACATCAATGGTGAACTGTCCAGTACCTTATATTCAGCTGTAAAAAATATATATAGAACAAATTAGTTTTTAATAGTACAGTAGACAAAAATGAAAATGTTGGGTAATACCACTCGGTTTCAGTGATAAAATAGCAGGAAAGTCGCTCCACTTCATTTTACCGTTACCTACGTGAATAGATAGATCGATGGCTACTCTGTTAAAATGACACCCGCTCGGGAGAAGTTTACGGTTAGCGGCCAAGTTAGCTACCTTTTAAAATCAAGGTTAGCCACACTTTTGCGCAGAGCTGTCGCTAAATTACAAGAGTGTTAATGTACGTTACCCTCACAACTGACATGCTAATGGGTGAGGAATGTGAATGTTAGCCAACTTGCTTAGACAGCTAGCGGCTTAATCAACTGTGTCAGCACAATCAAACCTTCAGCAGCGTATAGTTAACGTCGGGTAAACTGGCTAGCTAACAAGAAACTGTAAACTGTGTGTCAACAGCAATTTCCATACAGTAACCAGATGGGCATTGTTAGCTGATGTGGCCAGTGTTTGGGAACCTGCATGGCTTGTAAACGTCTCCCACGTTACCCCGCTATCTAGCTAGTAGCTAGCTAGCTAGCTAAACGGTAAGCAAGCTAGCGAACCTCCGTTAGATAACCAAACGGGAGTTCGTTTACGTAAGTAAACAAGGCAAGTTTCAAGCTCGCTAGTATACGTGGCTATCGCAATCGCGTTTCTGAGTTGGCTAGCTTGACAGTTGCATGTGGCACGGTGTTCACAAGGCCTCGGAATCGACAAACTTCGCCAGCTAGAACAGAGACGCTAGCTACACACCGTTTCACACGCACCCCAACTCAAAACGTGTCCATTTCAAGTTGCTTGTTAGCTAACGCTACCCCCCCCCCTTCTCTACGCCAATATCTGAATCTGGCCAGAAATACGCCCCGTGTGAATTGACAGCAACCTTGTCTTTAATTAGGTAATCAGCTAACTTAACGAACAACTGTAACGTTTAGTACTTTACCTGCGCGTGGAAGACACTGCGTAGTGTAGCGTGGCATCGCCTCCGAATGACAAACCGTGTCTCCGCAGGTCCGGACACCTTTAACCAGTTCCTAGCAACGGCGTTGCTCCGCCGCGCTTCCCTCCCTAGTTTATGATAACCGGCTAGCCGGCTTTTCATCCGCCACCGATGTGCGATTTAGCGCAACCTCCAGCAGATCCGCCCCGATTATAAAATGGCAACACACGACACGTGGAAAAAGGTGGCAACAGCCATACTCAGATGCCAATGGGTAACGTGCAGCGTAGACAATAATTGCAGTAAAGATGAAACGATTAAAATGTAATTTAAAAAAATCTGTCATCTGATACGCAAGGGAGACATGGTAATAAAGGAAGTGTGGGTTGAAACAAAGCAATGAATAATATTTGAGGGGAGCAGTTCATTAGAACACATTTTATTTGAACAAAGTGTAAATAGAGGTCACATTAATATAGTTCCCCACCTGTCCTCTGTTCCCCCCCCCCACATTCTAATGACACACAATGCCTTTGTATCATCAGAGAGCCAATCCCAATCTCAAATCAAAACAATTGTTTGTGAGCCTTTATTGGTATTGTCTGTGTGGTGAATGTGTACAGTGAGGGGTGGGGAATAAAAAATACTATATATATATTCCTCCAAATTTATGTACACTGCTGAGAGCACATGTAAGCAGATATTATAAATGTACTAAAATCTTGGATATACAATTTGTTTCTCTCTCCAATTATTCAGTATTGTTTCCCATATTTGTAAACAGAGAGGGGGGAAAAACAATTCAAATGCAATGTTTTTATTTGATAAGTTTGAACATTTTACAGAATTCTATACATTTCATGTATTGTACATGTTTAGGAATTAAAAAAAATGTGCCACAAAATTGCACAGTGTGTTTTCAAGCATTTCAACACCTACATTAATCCGTCAAAAGGGTAAATGGTTCCTTTTAAACTTAAACCTTTACAAATACCTGTGCCCAGTGCCCCTTCCCTTAAAGCATTTCCCAACACTGGAACCTTCCCATCAGCTCAGAGCCTTGAGAGGACACAGGAGAAGTTCATCCGAAACTGGAAACCAAACCTCTGTGCCAGAAAATGTCTTGAGTCTTTTTTAAAATTTTTATAAACTAACTTAAAAGCTGGTGAGTGCAACGTCACCTAAGAAATTAAAATGTTACACATTTCTAACCTCAACTGAGTAAGAGTCAATCTACCCTGGTTACATAGAATCATTTCAATTAGTCATTGTTTTAATGCCAGGAGATTAAACAGAGTAAGAGCAATTTCTCACACCAAAATTGGGCCTTGCTTTTGCAAGTGAAGGTCGTTTGTTACTGTAATGCTCACTGGGTAACATTTATCGATGCTCCCAAATTACAGAAAACCTTTTGATGACACCTCCTGCGCAAAGAATCCTAAAAGAAGCACAGCCTGGAAGCATCGCTGCGCTCAGTGCTTTAGTGACATGTGAACAAGAACAGTCCATCGTTCAATAAAAAATGAAGAGAGAGATCAAGAGGTATGCTTCAAGTTTGATGAGTATTCGAACAAAAAATAATGTAAACTGTACAATCCTCAAAAACGTATGGAATTGACCTTAAACGTTGGCTGTAAGCCACTTTGTTGACAATGGATTATATTAATAGGGGCATCGCCTACAGTCTTGTGTCCTTTACATCAAATACACGACTGGCTGACCAATCAAATAAGCCGTTTGCTCCGATCCACTGAAGCCGTTGCATTGAATGGTCCACCTTGAATAGGGGGTTTAGAACTAATTCTGCAGTAATTTCTGTATGGAACAGAACATTTGCCCAGGGCAAACAGTGGGACCGGAACACCAGCAAAAGTATTTGGGTGGGACATACAATGGATTTATAAATGAGCCTTTTTTAACATGCCAGTGACCTTGTGTTTGGTATGTCCAGCACTTTCGCCAGGGTTCATTTTGGTACACCAATATGCTATTTCTTGATAACTTTAAAGTCAAATCAAGCTCAAATTAGATACACACATTAAATTATGTTTTTTTTTAATGCTCCAGAGTACAGGCCTGGAAGCCCTTTGAGTTTCGTGCCAGTATGTCAGTGGCTTATTGAAGATATTTCCAAAATTACAAATGAGTTCAAATTTAAGTATAATTTAAATACCGTAATTAAAAATGATAGTAAATTTGATTTTTTTTTGTTATATATCAATCAAAGTATCAAGCCAAAAGAACAGCCACAGTCCATACTAAAAATCCAAACCACACAAAATGTGAGCAGTTGGTTTTTCACAGATCGACAAGGATCAACGCCACAGTCAACTCAATACGAGGATAATGTTTCCGCAAGCATTCTACTCCTTCGATTTCGAACTCAACCCATGTTCTAAATAACAAGAAAGAGGTCACGTTATTGTAAACCTTGACCGGGGAACGGTGAAGGTACATGCTACACGATTACCTTCGGCCATTAATGGTGATGGTTCTGTGCCACGTGTAGCCATTTTAATAAGCGCCATATTGGTTTATAACATCTCTTGCTCGAGTTAAATCTCTGCTTCTATGTTTAAAAAAAAATTATTCACCAATCTGTATCATAACAGGAGTAATTGAAAACCCACCAGTTAACAAAAATATAATGCAGACCCAATATATGTGAAGAGTACTTCAGAGTAAGAAATAGGTTCTTTCATATACAAGCTTAACAATGTAGTATTCATTTAAAGCACTTCCCACACCACTGTGTCAAAACACCAAATTTCATCTCACCCTCAATTTCCCATGGACTTAACTTTGGAATGAAACCTTTCACAGTCTGATCAGTACATCCAGACATTGCAGTAAAAAAAAGTCCATCTAAGAAAATCCTTTAAAGATCTATGCATTACACAAAGTTAAACAACTCCCATGGAAACTGTAACCTACCCAACTCCTTACTCAAAACTCACACATCCAAAGGTCTGCTCGTCAGGCTAAACTCTGCAAGATTCTTACACAACAGTCAAAACGAGGTTGCAAAACTGTTACGATACCATCGTTTTAAGAGCAGAAAACCTCCGGCCCTTGTCACATGCCAAAGTCCTCAAACAACCATAGGAGATGGTTTCTAACAAAGGTGTTTAAGTAACACTGGAGCTCCTTTTAAGAACACACTCAATACCCTCCTCCATTCTTGCCTGCGTGTTTACAGGGGAACTGAATAACCAACTCCCATCGTACCACATTCACCCAAGATTAATTATGCATAGCAACAAACCTTTTGCAATTTAAACTTGGCACGTCATAGCGGTGGCATATTAGTAACTGTGGAATATATGCTCCTTGAAAAAAAAATTTGTTTTGTTTTGCATTCCATACAATTCTTCTGGCCACTGCATTGAGATAACTTTTAAACTTTTTGATAACTATGTTAACAAAAAACTTGTATGAGTAACATATGATCAAAATGAACTGTAGTACATACTGTGGATGGAGCATAATACAACTTAAATCAGGTTGTTAGGTTGGTGTTAAAATCGAAACAATGGTGAGCATTTCAAAAACTGTTGGCAAATAAAAATGTGTGTGCTTTCATCGAGCCCAGAGCGAGCTGAAGGAGGAACAAAGCTCTCCGGTACACCCGATAGCACAGATATGCGGTTAGCGTCGGCTCGTCAGCCCTGACAGGCAGAAGGGGCATGACTTATTTGCACGCACTTTATACTTTAGCTCTTTTCAAACTTCCCAAACAAGTGCGACCAAGTGCAATCATTTTAATCGGAATTAAAATGTGGTGCAACAATTTATATGTTCTCAATATTGGAATAATTATTGGGGGGGGATATACGTATTAAGTCTATTGGAGAAGAAAAAACAGCTGGTAGTTTGTCTAAGTCCTTCATATCAGCACCGTTCTCAGGCCAGGTTCTCTAGCTGGGCATAAGGAATGCCTGGACCTTGCCAAAAGGCACCACTGTCTCTGAGCAACAGGGCCAGACTCTGAGGAGGGTGTCTGTACTCTGCAGGGGGTCCCGCGTAAGGGGTCCCTGTGGGTAGATATCGGGGGTTAACTTGGGGGCGGCGAGCTTAGCGGACACTAATGGGTGCGTGACGGATCCATTGAGGGCCCCGCACTGCAACAACGAGGGGGGGTCTAGGTGGCCTGAGCAGAACGGAGCCGGGGCGGAGCGGTCCTGGTCCGGTTCTGGGTCGGGGTAGGCGAGCGAGGTGAGTAGGGAGCCCCAGAAACAGAGCGCCGAAGTGGAGGAGGACAACGAGGGGGCGGAGGGAGCGGTGCCCGAGCGCCGCTCCTGACTGTCGTTTCCCAGGATGCAGCATCGGAGGTTGGAGGCCGGGGCGACGTTGTCCAGGAGCAGGCCGGGTGGATCCCCTGAGGTTTGGAAGTTTACAGTGCAGACTGGCCCTTGGCTCTTGGGACAACTAACTTGCTGCAGCACGGCAGAGGACGCGATGAGTCCTGCCACACTGGTCAGGTACACCAGTCCAAGCATACAGGCCAGCTGGAGAAGGAGAAAGACGTTGATATTAATCATTAATGTTAACATTATTAATATTAATATGATTCATTGCTACTATTCCAGTCTCAATCTTAATGACTAACACATCATGTTGAACTTGAAAGGACACAATGCAAGGAAGATACTGTGTATGACAGTCATGGGTCAAAAATGACAAAACTCATAGAAAGTGGTGTTTCTGGCATGGAGCCAAAAAAAACAGTAAGAAAAGATACTGATCTGCTTGATGCTTATAAACTGAGATGATTGACAGGTCAGCACCTGTGTTGATTCGCTGTAATTAATAATCAGATGTAAACTTCCCAGTCTTTTTTTTTTTTTGCCATTTAGCAGAGGCTCTTATCCAGAGCGACTTACACAATTTACATTTCTTTACATACAATCCATGTATACAGCTGGATATTTTACTGAAGCAATTCAGGTTAAGTACCTTGCTCAAGGGCACAACGGCAGTGCCCCACCTGGGAAATGAACCAGCAACCTCAGAGTTACAAGCCCAGCTCCCTAACCATTACACTACACTGCCGCCTACAGAAATGCTGTTTGCGTCCTTGCAACACTCTCTGGAGCTCCCGGTAACTCCTCCTCACCTTGGTGAAGTGCAGGTAGATGGCGGTGAAGGCTTGTTGCCATGTCGACTGCTCCAGCAGCACACAGAGGTCGGTGTAAGTGAACCAGCCGCGCTTTAAGCCCTCTTTCTCCGCTATGCTACAGTTACGAGAACAATCAAAGAGAATAAAAGATTCAAAACGTTTCTCTCGCTAAGATTTATAGCTAGAAGAAACCACACAAATGAAAGCACTCCAAGACGCTGTGCAAATATTGGACGTGTGCATATCTCATATCTCTAAGGATTTTTTAATGTACGTGATGAACACATAGTAACCGATACAGACCTGGAAAAGGAGACGACTTGATCTCTAAACCAGCTCTGGTTACTTCCATAGCAGTAATTACCGATAATTAACTGTAATTCAGGCTTGAGAGCAGACTCAAAAGCAGAAGCCTTCCATGACTCATGGTGGATGTTTGATCTGAGTCCTGAAGACACATAGCAACTCATTTTCCAACCTGATCTGATCGCCAGGGTATCAATAAGCCTGAACGGGCAATGTTCCAAAAGCACACACACGGTCAATCAGATTACGACAAGCCCCGTTTCTGTTTGCAGTTTAGATTCACTGATAGCTGGAAACTCAGATGCATATACATCTGTGTTCAGAGAGAACAATAGGAGCAATAGAGCAAGACTCCACATGCAAAGTGCCACAGCACTCATAAATTACACATGGAGGGATTAAAATGTACCAATGAGGAGGGTGTATTCTGTCCCTTGAACCAAAACTTAATCTGGCCAAATCTGACCAACGTCTTTGCATGCAAGCATGCTTTGCGTGTTTGAATACTGATTACATTTTGTGTGCAAAATTGGATTTCAGAAGTTTACAAAACATTTCTCTAGGATATGTTCTGGATTCAATGTGGGCTGTTGTGCATGAAAACATTCTTGCGTAACAAATGTTTTTTTTTTTGTTGTTGTTTTTTTTTTCAATTAAAGAAGAAATGGTAATACAAGTAAATTATTCCAACTCCCATCCCTGTATCAGGGTCCCAAATCATTGTCCTTAAGAAACCCAAGACTCAGGGTAAACCTACCTGGTTTCTAGTTGATTCAATATGTCAAAGAACTCACTAGGCTCAGTAAAAAGGCTCCAGTCCTGAAAGACATGAAGCAGCAGTTTGTGAGCAGCTTGTATTGCTCACTGGCACAGATATACAGAGGAACTTATTTGTAAATTTGCATCGGTTGTACGGAATAGGAAGCTACACAGTCGAGTCATGCTTACAATGGCTTTGAGGAAATTCATCTCAAGGGTGTTGACCGTTTGGACGTCCAGTTTCCCAGCTGCACCCCACTCGTCGTTGAACACTTCCTCCTCCTCGCCTTCGTCATACAGGTATTTGCTGGCAACCATCTTGAAGGAAAGCGTACAGGTTTCACTCTGCTGTCCATATCCCACCCCTCTTTTTAGTCCATGGAAACAAGAACTAAAGCCGTTTCCATGTAACTAAGATATTTTAAGCTATTTTTCTGCTCATACGAGCCTCGATCCACATACCATTGAGATCAGGAAGAGGTCAGAGGAGGAGATCTGCTGCAGGTATTCAGGGTTTCTGTGTCTGAGCCTTTCGATGTAGACCAGGGCCAGCATCATGGCACAAGGCGAGATGCAGGCTTCCCTGTAACATAGCACAGTACAACTTAGGCTGATACATACAAGACAAGACAGTCAAGACCCTGAACATCTATTGAACAGTCACAACATGTGGTTCTGTGTGGCTCAGTAGGTAGAGCATGGCGTTGGCAGCGCTTAGGTTGTGGGTTCAATTCCCACTGGGACCACTTATACTGAAAATGTATGCATTCACTACTGTAAGTCGCTTTGGATAAAAGCGTATGCTAAATGGCGTATATTAGAACATGGAATTGAGGAAAAGGGAGCTCACACTGCAGTGTCATTTCGGAGGAACAAACCTGGCGACGTGTGCAGCATACTTCTTCTGGAGCTTTCGAATGGGACTCGGCGCAGATTTCTGAAGCAGTTCCACGGCAATGTCTAGAGCAAAGAACACAAACTTATGTTAGGAATCAGCAATGGTGGCTGGCAATGGCTACTGTTTATTGCAACTGCAAAGGGTGGTGTACAAAGAAAACTGCTGTTTTAAACCCACTAATTCATTTTAAAAAAAACCTACTAACTTTTCTTTCCCTGTGTTACAGGTATTGAGTGCAGCTGACAAATATGATGTCTATTACAGTGTCACTACACTGATCTCTTGCACTAAACAATGTCTTAATTAAGTTAATCTTATATACATGCACTTTTTGTAAGTCGCTCTGGATAAGAGCGTCTGCTAAATGCCTAAAATGTAAATGTAAATATAAGGCGTGGTTTATATATGTATAACATTTTCCTCAGAGATCTTTAAAACTGTATAAAAGCATACTGATTTAATGACCTACATTATGCACTTCTTTAACTGGTATGTAATCGGTATGTAAACCGACATGCAGTACCAAAGGTCGCGACTGTCATGTCTTTCGAGTGAGCACTTGCACCGTTCCTACTGACCTGTGACAGGGCAGGAGAGGGCGTCGAGAGAGCAGTCCTTGTCCAAGCCATAGTAAAGACGTTTCCGCACCCGTTCCGACAGTTTCTGGTGGCCTGGGATAAACTGCACAGAAAATGCATTGCTTGTGTATTAGTCAGTTAGCGTAAACTTCCAACAACGTTGAAAAATATAAACTTTCAAAAAAGTGTGCGTTGCACTGAAACCAACGCATACTGTTACCTTAGATAACAATGACCTAGCTAACCAGCCTACAATTCGCTCAAGTTGTTGTCAGAGTTGCTAACTTCAATCCTAAAACTAAATGTAAAATCGGAGATTCAACCAATACAGCAAATGTCACGGAATAATAACTAGACAACGAAGTTAGTTATCAAATATTGCCCGCCTAAATTTAGCGCCAATTCACGTTAACGTTGCAAATACTACGTTAACACTCTTTTCTAGCGTTTCCTCTTTTCTAACTATTTCCTAATGTTACCGCAGAATACAGTTGCTAACTAGCAATGCAAGTGCAGAAAGTGGTAGCTAGCTTACTGATTAACTTGATTTTCCGCATCAAGCAAGTTTAGTTAGTTAGTTAGTTGTCAATCTGATGCAGGGAGCTCAACTGCGTTAGCCAGATAGTGAATATCAGCGACCCAACCTTTGCGTTAGACCAAAACAGGCCTAGACCTGCTCAACGTTACGTTTGTAATAATGGTTGCCCATTCCCTTGACAGGTCTTCGTCGTATAGATACGTTGGCTAGCGGAGTATATGACAGCGACAAACCAGTTCGCGACCTGACAGTTCGCTAATGGCGGTGCGTCACGTTTGTCGGGGCAAATCTGAGTCCTAAAACTAAGCGAAGGCCCCACTGAAGCCTCGGGTTAGTAGTGGATCCGCGACCGATCTTCGAGGCATTGCGGAAATGCGAAGTAGATAAAGATATACATAATTTAACATCTACAGAGGAATCAAATTCCAATTGGCCAGAATACTTAATATTCCATAGTATATTTTTACTATGGATGGACTAAGTATTTAGCAAGCTAACGTGCTCTAATAGCAGTGAGCTAGGCTAACTGGAGCTAGTTAGTTAGCTAGTTAGCCACAATTCAAGGGCAGGTCATCGCCACAGAATTAGTTCCCAAATAAACGTAAATATACATACCGTAAACTCTTGGAAATCAGAAAATGGAAATGTCCGCTCGTCAAATAATTCCTCAAAATCCATTTTAGGGGCTCAACATTAAACCGTGGAACTGTAAACAGCTATCCCAGCTAGCTAGACACGACGCAGGGGCTCACCCGCACAACTTCCTCCAACAACAGTGACACCCTGCGAGCTCTGGCCGAAGCGCTGAAAAAAAACATGTTATGCAACATAAATATGATGGTGCTTGACGTCTGAGTTATGCGTTGAGTTTGACAAGCCCATTTGGCGATTATTAGGCTACCTAATATTTATTTCCAAATGTATGTTAATTTGGCAATCATTTGATGAAATGAAATTTCGTAAGATGATGCGGTTCTTTCTCAAAGCTGGCTGCTAAATAAAAGTATTCAAAATAATCATAAAAACTTTTAAACTGATGATGATGATTATTATTATTATTATTAATTATTATTATTATTATTATACTATTTATAATAATAATAATAAGGATGATGAAGTTATTATTAGAAGACAAAGATGCATTTCGCACAAAGACATTCCGGGTACAAGTACAAAACCCCCAGAATAGGTTGTAAAAAAGAGTACATTTTATAACAAACATACAGTACATATTAAATTTGTTAAAATGGAGATACGGTTGATATGCAAGCACTTTCTTACAGTTCAGTAAAACACCAATCAATCAAGGCCAACCATGGAGTCAACATTGGGGGACTTTAAAAAAATATCAGCAGGCTATATATTGGGGGACATTTTGAATGAGTAACATAATAGACTGATTAATTGAAATTAAAAATATTCCAAATTACGGTTTCATTTATGAAGTAGCAGTGCTTGAAAGTGTAGGTGACTGCTGTTCTCCCCAAATGACTCTAGAGGGCCTAAGACACTAACTTCTGGTTTGCGTTGGGCATTGGAGAGTGCTGGCTTGCCGCAATAAATTGACAGTGCGCAAAGTTGTATGGAAGGCTAATAACACACAAACACTGTTGCGGTTTGATTTAAGAATAGATGTAGTGTCCTTAATTGAATTTCTCTCGACTAATTTGCTTTGTTAATTCCCCTTTAAAATATTGTGATTTAAATTAACGTGTTCAGCGACCCCCCCCCCCCACTGCCTATCTAATTTACATCCTACATTTTACCCCCCACATATTTTCAAAGTCAAGTGCCTTCCTTCCTTCAAACATCCCCTGGCAGACATCTTCGTCTGTGTGTAGGACATTGTCTCCAGCCCCTCACATCTGCACCCCATGCAGAATGCGCCAGGGAAGGACAATGTGCGCTGAGGTTTTTTGGGTGCCTTTATTTTGACAGAGCCCCATCCTCACGCCGCACTTGGCTCCCACTCCCCTCCCCCCTTCCGTGTTTACTGGCATGTCAGTGCCTGTGGGATAGTCACTATTGCAGATTACTTTCCATCTGGATGCTAGTCTGACCCCTTTGAAGTCTCCCTTAAATGAAGAGGGTCGCAACTTTCCAATCAGACGAGCTAGCAAAGAGCCGTCGCTCTCTCTCGTGACCTGACTGCGCTCTCCCAAAACTGGAAATCCTGTACTAAAGGAATAATAAAAAATAATCTGAGAAACTTTGAGAGAAAAAAAAAAAGTATACTGTACACGAATACTTTTATACATTTTGAAATCTTGAATTTATAGCACAAAAGCTCAATTTGTCCGTGTCTGTATATGTCCTCAGGCATTCCAAGCATGCCGTTTCAGTCGACGCGAGTGTCTCTGCTGATTTTCGCACTATTGCTGGCGGAGTGCCGGGGTTCTCAAATAAAGTTTGGACGACTAGATCGGTGGACTAAAGCTGGATTTCAGTACCTGAAGCTGAACCTGTGTCGTCGGGTCTCCTCCTTGTCGGAGGGCGAATGTAAGAGGCTGTCCCACCTTCACCAGAGCGGAGTGGCCGTCTATGTCTCTGAACCCAACTCGGAAAAAGTGCTGGCGATTCTCCCCGACTCATATTCAACTGGTATGCCCGCTTCCAAGCAAGGTGGCTACGCGATAGCTTCGGTTCTGGAAGATGGCAAGCGACACCAGGACTTTTACCTCGGATCCACTGCGCATGACGCCGTGTTGGTGCTGGATCCCAGTCCGGGGGAAAGTTTCGGACACCCCGTCGTCCTATTCTATATCGATTTCAACGTGACCAAGAAAAAATGTGGACATAGAGATGGGATGTTTATCGGTGAGTATTTTCCCAAGGAACCGTTTTAAAAGTATGTCGTTAAAGGGTCATTTAATTATGAGTATGATGTTATAATCAGGAATTTAAATAATTTATACATTTCTACCCATCCAATAATTCATACATTTCTACCCATCCATATGTATATGTATATATATATATATAAATATAAAAAATATAAAACTACTAAAATGACTTCTAAACTTTTTTTCGGATGGCTTCAATTGCCAGCAAATAGCTTAGGATAGGGTTTGTCATAAAGATATAGCCAACAATGAAAACTGTGTGATCGGACAAAGCTTCAAGAGCGCATAATCAATCTAAATCTGGCAAACTGTGAAAATCGTATTAACAGATCCTTTAAATGGGCCACTTTATCCTGTCATGCTTTTACGACCGTAGCATTGTAGCAATAACATAAGTGTAATAGCCTACAATAAGTATAACAAGTATAATACAATACAGTTGTGTGTGTGTATACATGCATACATACACACACAATTGTAGCAATAACAAAGATAATATATGGTCATTAAATATTTTCAAACATATACATTTAAAACCATTGCACACTCGTTTCATGCATATAACGTCCTCTCTCACCTATGCCCGAAAATTGACGATGTTCGGATAGGCATTTGGATCTTCACCACCTGTTTCTAATCAACAATGGTCCCTCTTCCATCCCCGAAGCACCACACGTGGAGACAGAGTGTCTTACCGAAAATAGAATATCAATCTTACCACATTAAACATTCGCAGGAAATTATGTGCTCTTGCCTAAAATAGAGACGATAGAGTGGATTTCCGATAGCCAGAGGCCAACCAAGTTGGATTTTGAGTTTTGAGCTCAAAACTGGCAGTTTTTTCCCAGCACATTCATGCTTCTCTGTTTGATTTAAATTGCTAATCACCACCACATTATCACTTTCATGATAATCATTACCGCCCACAATAGCTACAGAAGAACTGGGCTCGGGGTTGAACCACTTAAAGAAGCTTACTGTTTTGGAACCTTTTCGGAAATTGTTATAAAGTGGAGTATATTCTGCCTGTAACACCATCGGAACAGCACTGGTCATCTAGGGATCTATCTGATAAAATAACATATATCAAAATTAAACCCAGAGCAGAACCTCTGTTGTAGGTCTTCAGATGACATTAAGGGGAAGCAGGCCACATGAAATTCTACTTTGATCTCCTGGCCCATCTTAGATATCACCTGCGAG
Organism: Aldrovandia affinis; assembly: GCA_029706075.1. Lineage (NCBI taxonomy): Eukaryota > Metazoa > Chordata > Actinopteri > Notacanthiformes > Halosauridae > Aldrovandia > Aldrovandia affinis. Next base: position 548,165 of record JAINUG010000282.1, on the reverse strand, counting down.
TTGAATTCACCAAAGCCAAAACATGAACGCCAGAACGTGGCGTCTCGGCAGGTGGGACTACATAAACATGACTTGCTTAATTTAATTTCTTTATGTAAACAGCTAAAGGTGAAAAACAGGGAAATCCAATAAAGGAAATCCAATAAATGGCATGAATTGCTCAAGAGCGTAACATAATTTGAATGTAATGTGATGAAGGGGATTACAAAACGGCAAGATCAACATTAACACAATGCAATTCGGAGAGCCTAATCCTTGCCCCCTGTCTGTGTGGAGCCACATCTCCCAGTGCACTGGGATGTCGGGGTGGCAGATGTTCAGGGGAAGGCACTGCAGAAGCAGAGTCCATGCACCGCGTGAGTGGTGCACAGAGAGCGCTCGTGGGCTGTCAGTTCCCCTGGCTTACCCCCTGCAGGGAGAGTGGAGAGGCAGGCACGATGCTGCATGGGGCCAGAGTCATGCATTCTCAATAAGATCTGTCAATTATTCATCCTGAACGGATGTCTGTCCTCAGAAATGGGTTCAGCACCCATCCCAAACAGCCCCTCCACACCCCTCCGCGTTAGGGACGGCCTGCAGCTCACCACACCGCCAGTTTGTCCCTGGGCTGACCCTCCTTCCATTTGTTCAGCCCTGCTTCTGACCCCACTCCTCCCTGTCGCTCAGCTACCCTGCACTCAGCCCCATCCTTTTCTACTCCCTCCTGTGTGGTTCTGTGTGGCTCAGTGGGTAGAAGCATGGCGCTGACAATGCTTGGGTTGTGGGTTAGATTCCCACTGGGACCACATATACTGAAAAAAATGTATGCAGTAGTGTAGTGTAGTGTAATGGTTAGGGAACTGGACTTGTAACTTAGGGGTTGCTGGTTCAATTCTCAGGTGGGGGCACTGCCGTTGTACCCTTGAGCAAGGTGCTTAACCTGAATTGCTTCAGTAAAATATCCAGCTGTATAAATGGATTGGATGTAAAGAAATGTAAATTGTAAGTCTCCCTGGATAAGAGCATCTGCTAAATGCCTGGAATGTAAATGGAATATTCTGCCCAAGCCCCGCTCCCATCCCTTTTCCGTTAGACCAGTGGTCTCGGTCTTCCATCAGAGATGGAAATCTATGGAAGGTCCAGCCAGGGTTTGGGGTGTTCTAGTATAAGCCCTTTCAGGCTTCTCACCTCTCCTGCACTTGCACCACTCTATGCATGTGTCTGTCCACTTATATTTTTAAAAACTCTTGTGCAAATGAACAATTCAACATCAATTCCTTGCCACATGCCAACATACGCTCTCTCTATTCGCTACACGTTGGCATCATCCCTCTTCATTGGCTCTCTCTATTCGCTACACGTTGGCATCATCCCTCTCCATTGGCTCTCTTTCGGCTCATCATCCTCTTCATTGGCTCTCATTCGCGTTGGCATCATCCCATTGGCTCTCCATTGGCTCATCCTCTTCATTGTCTCTACTCTACGTTGGCATCATCCCTCTCCATTGGCTCAGTTGACTATGTCCCCGTTATTAACTATAGGTCTATTTACATTGTCAGACTTTCCACTGGGCGCTGCTTCCCCGTTAAAGCCATGATATCAACACAAAGGCAAGACGTTACAACACACTGTCACTTCCCCTGATTCATGTCGTATAAACAGTATCAGCTGCATTGTAAGAGTCACGCAGTCCCACGTTCCCTTTACTGCTGTGCCAAACTTGGTCGTGTATGACATATTCAACGCCGACTAAACATCTTGACAAAAGAATAAATATTGATTGATCAGCTGATTTATTAACGGGCCGCGATCCGCGTCTAGCTTCTTGTCACGACGAGTAGTTTGTGTTTGAGGCCCCGGCAGTTGCGGAAGTGAAATTCTGCGGGTTGCTGTGGATCAAAGAGAAAGCAGGGGAGAACAGTTTAGTTTTCCCTCGGGGAGGGGGGGGGCACATAAAGAAAGAGCAGAGAGAGAGAGCAAACAGAAAACGAGAAGAAGGAGAGGGTATTATTATGTTCTCCCGCCAGGCAAGTTGTGCCCGGATCTGGAATTGTTTTCGGGGCTTGCACGTGTCCAAGCTCGACCACCTTGTCTCGAGATGCGTGCCGCGTGCGTGCGTGCACGGAGGCGTCCTAACTCAGCAGAAGTGGGCATGGGAAATAACTCATTACAGAGACGACAAATGAACGCTGGCAAAAATGTACAGTCCCGTACATCAAAACCACTGCGCACCCAACGGTTTTATTTTTGTTATTGCCGCAGCTCGCCATTGTCAATAGTTTGGTAAGCCTTTTTGTTTACCGTTTTATTCCCCCAGCCGAAACAGCGTACGAGGGCACGGAGAGAAAACATTTTCTTACTCATCGCCTGTGGTTTTGACACATCATGATGTCAGTGAAACCTGGGTTCAATATGCACCAAAGTCCAATAACCTCAATCAAATCACTGCCTTGGTTTAAATAAAGGAAAGGAATGTTGTAAAATCAGTAATTGCCGCGCGCACGGACATCCACCTACACACGCATGCACTCACAGCCTCTCTCTCTGCCTCTCTCACAAAGGCAATAAAATAGACAAATCTAAAACACACACACACCCACCCTGTTGCATGTACAGGACCTCTTGCCCATGTTTATCACTGTTCTTTATTCATCAGGATTTTCATTTACTTATTAAAGCAGCAGCTTTGATTTTTAAAATATGTGACAGGTTCATAATATGCATAGCAGGTACTGTACAGACAACATGGCCCTTGGCTAGCAGACTTTCATGTGCTGCTTCAACACTGCTCTTCATCATCAGGTGTGACACTGTGTGACCTCTGTGTCAGGGCCTTATAAGGTCATGTGACTGGTGTTTCCTTATGTTGATATTAACTCATTTTTGACTCTGTTGTGTGGTTGGTGTTCTGACGTGTGAATCTCTTGTGTGGTTGTGATGTGGTGTGTGATCTCATGTGTGGTTGGTGTTGTGAATGATGCTGGGTGTGTGTTGCATGGCTAATTCTGTGACGTGCTATAATGTTGTGGGATTCGGTTTGTGTGGCTGGTTTTGTATTGATGTTGCCTACATTGTGGTGTTCTGATGTTGTGTCACTGTATTGTGGTGATCTATGACAGTTTGTTGTGGCGATGGTGCTCTGATGTTCTGTTGTCGTTGCGTTCCAGGGGAAGAGTGCCTGACGCTGGCGCTGAAGAGCCGCTGCCAGAACCAGCTGAAGCGCCGGCAGAGTCGCAGCGAGCGCCTGGGGGAAGGGCCGCGCCCGCCGCGGGACGGGGCCGCGCGGCTCCAGGGCGGAGCGCAGCGGGGGCCACTGCGAGATACACTTCCTCCCCCTGGTGGTGGGCGCGCGGGACAGCAACCGGACGCAGCGGCTGCACTGCGTAGGTGAGTTCCCGCCCGTGCCCCCCCCCCCGTGGTGACGTGTTCTCGGGAGCCACCGTTTCGTTCTGAGCGCGTGCCTAAACGCTGCTGCTGCTGCCTCTGCTGCTCTTGCAGATCATCCGGGCTTCGCCCAGTGCCCGCGGCCCCTGCCCATGCCCAGCCCCATCGCCCCCGTTTCCAGCTGTGAGCTCAACAAGAACACCCGCCGCTGCCACCAGCAGCCCCTCGCCACACACCTGTCCTGCCGCCTGTACCAGACCTGTGATCACGCCGTCCTGCTCTCAGGTGAGCCAGGGACACAGGTGCACACTGTGGACCGGTAGAGCAGCACACCCAAGGAGCAAACTGTACTGCAGAATCACTGGCCATGTCCTCCAAGAGACTAACAACCCACCTCTTTAGACTCCACTACCACTGATTCTGTACATTAATTAACTGCCATCACCACTGCTTACATTTATATTAAAAAATAAAAATGATAATAATAATAATAATACAATTTAAAAAAAGGTATGGTACAGGTGCAGCTGCCAACAATGATGTCTGTGTGGCTCAGTAGGTGAAGCATGGTGTTGGCAACGCTTAGGTTGTGGGTTAAATTCCCACTGGGACCACATATACTGGGGGAAAAATTAAAAATTAAAAATGTATGCATTCACCACTGTAAGTCACTTTGGATAAAAGCGTCCGCTAAATGGCATATATTATATTATATTATTATGTCTATTACCTTGTTACTACACTGATCTCTTGCACTAACCATGTTTAATCTTACCATGTATAAATGCACTTTTTGTAAGTCGCTCTGGATAAGAGCATCTGCTAAATGCCTAAAATGTCAATATAAATGTACGTAACAACGGTTTGTGTCCATGCGTCCAGGGGGTTGGCAAGAGCAGATCACCTACCACCACCACGTGCAGAACCTGCGGCTCTTCTACAAGATGCTGAGGAACAACGGCTTCCACAAAGACCACATCAAAACCTTCTTCGCTGGCAGCGGACAGGTACCAGGTGAGGAGACCGGGGCAGTGTGGGGTACCTCTAACGGTGTGACGATGGCCGCTCCCAAACCCCTCCCGCCATTGTGAGAATTGCAGTGGAAGGTGAGGTCTAGATCGTAGGCGATGCAGATCTCCTTATCAGAGTGTGGGATGGCAGTGGGGTTGAAGTGGGTAGCCGAGCCCCTGAGAACCCTGAAAATGCAGCTTCTTTGAGTGTATGAGTCTCTTTGAGGAGAAACCAGGGCCCATACGTACAAAGATTCTAAGAGTAGGAGTGCTGATCTAGGATCAGTTTAGCCTTTTATCTCATAATGGATATGGTTGGGATATGGACAGGGGAAACCTGATCCTAGATCAACACTCCTACTCTTAGAATCTTTGTACATACGGGCCCAGGACAATTAGTTAAAAACCTATGGCAAGTTTTACTTCATCCCCTGCTTGGACACTCCTCTATATTCCTCCCTTCCCTTCCCTTCCCTTCCTCTTCATGTCTTTACAGCTTTGTCTTTTGCCTTGCTGCGGGCTCCCTCATTCCTCTCTTACTCTGTGAAAATGGCAGCTTTGTTCAAAGAAGGGGAAAAACGTTTTGAAGGCACAGCAACAATTATCTTACTTAAATAAACAAAACGCCTGCATTACCTGAATAATTAAAGGAATTACAATGCTGGCGAGGAAAGGTTTCTCAATATGCTACCCAGTGTTAAATCAACTCTGATGGAGTACATTTGTTTTTACTCAGAGTTCATATTAATCCCTTTCAGACTCACGTAAACCCCACTGGAGTTGAGTTAACACTGAAAATTCTACTGTACATCCATCCATCTCTCTGTGTATCCATCTTCCTGCGGTTCCCATCTTCCTGCGGTTCCCTCTCTCCAGAGGAAGACGCGGAGGGGGCGTACGCGGCCACGGAAAAGGAAGTGATCCGAAACCACATCTCCTACATCTGCCGCAAGGAGCACTGCGCCGACTCGCTGGTCCTCTACCTCAACAGCCCCACGCGCAACGACGGGACCATGCTGCTCTGGGACAGCAACTACAACGGCATCGTGAGTGACACCCCCCTCCCCACCCCCCACCCCACCCCCCACCCCACAAACAGAAAACAGCCATCCTCCACACGGAAGCGCCAATTTGAATTACCCGTCGCGCATCAAAGGCTGTAAACACTCCTACGGCTGAACTGTTCACCTCGCGGGGTCAGACCAGTGAGTAGGTGGACACAGGAGTTCCTGTCGGATGCTGGAGCAGCAGGAAGCGCACGAGCTAGAAGATCAATGGCCGCAGAGCCCCGGAATGCTGGAAGGACATGTCTTATCCTCCTGCTAATTAATGCAGCGTGTCGCGTATAACTCAGCGCCACGACTTCAAAGTTGATACTGACGAGTCAAAGAGGAAACAAGGGAGTGTTTCGCCACATAAGAGGAGTTAATGTCTCCTTGTTCCAACCGATCCATTTATTGGATAATTATACCCCAACTCGGACTCTTCTGCAACTCACCCTGTGACTGCTGAGGCAAACTGAGGCAGTGGAGATCTTCACATTGTTCTGAACAAGAAGAGGGGGGGGGGAGGGTGCAGTTAGATGACAAGGTGGACAACAACCAGAGCTAACCCTGAGCCTGCAATTTCATTAGAGAGCAAAGAAAACCTACCACGCACACACACACACACACCCACCCTAATCTCGACCACTGTGAACCTTCACAGAAATCCACAAAGTCTTCCCTGTAAACCTCCCTTTCATCTACTGCTAATACACTCTTTCTGGACTGCACCCACTTTTAATTATATTGTCTTCTTGCCTTTCAAACACACTCAACTCCCCCCCCCCACCCCCCCCTTCCCTGTCAGTCCAGTTCAACAAAATCCCACCTTCCTTCCCCTCTGAAGAAGGTGATCAGTAATCCTCACCATATGTTCCCCGTGATCCAGCCGGAGCCGCTTCCCCCGTAACAATGAGCGCAGACCCTCCAGGGACAAAGGGAACAACCTGATCCTCTGACAGGGAGATCGGGACAATGGGGCTGAGGGAGACAAGGGCCACACAAGATCAGGGGTGTCAGACAGTCAAATCCGGTGTGAAACATTGACAATTAAGACTTCAATCTGGCAACCTTATGGTCCACCAAGCTTTGGGCATAAGCTCAATATTTACGAATCCGACAGACATTTTTCAGAAATGATAGCGGAGGCCTCATCGCCCTGTAGGTCACTGCATAGCGACCACTGAGCCGCACTGCATGCTGGAGCGGAGGAAGGGGTTAGTTAACACAGGTGTCAAACTCATTCCATCGAGGGCCGAGTGTATGCAGGTTTTTGTTGCAACCAATGCACTACACCAGGTGATTTCACTAATTAGCTCACTTCTTCAACTAAGGAGGGAACCTAATTGAAGTCACCTGGTGTAGTGCATTGGCTACAACAGAAACCTGCACACACTCGGCCCTCGATGGAATGAGTTTGACACCCCCGGGTTAGTAGGAAGCATCCCTTAGATCAGGGGTGTCAAACTCATTCCATCGTGGGCCGAGTGTATGCAGGTTTTTGTTGCAACCAGTGCACAACACCAGGTGATTTAACTAATTAGCTTCCTTCTTCAACCAAGGAGGGGAACTAATGAAATCACCTGGTGTTGTGCACCAGTTGCAACAGAAACCTGCATACACTAGGACCACGATGGAATGAGCATCCCTGCCTTAGATGCACCTTTGATTAGGACAGGTTGTGGATGCGGGCAGCACCCTTGTATGACCTCTTCCCCCCCACCTCCTCGCCCCCTCCTCAGGCGGACGCCAAGGAGAGGTACTCGGTGGGCGAGCTGCTGGCGGACTTGGCCGGGTGTCGGGCGAACCGGGTCTTGCTGTTCGTGGAGCAGAGCTACAGTGCCGTGCTGGCTAAGAGGCTGAAAGGGTCGCTCAAACACCAGAACGTGGCGCTGCTCAACGGCATGCCCTGGACAGAGATGGCGGAGTTCTGGGGGTCTCTGCACCCCGCCCACTGTCTCATAGACCATCTCAGTAAGGTGAGCGGAGGAGAGGGCCACTGGGGAAATGGACGAAGGCAGGGGCGCGCGGGGGGTATGGGGAAGGGGTGGGACGGGGCGGTGGAAGGCACATGCGGTGTGGTGTGTGTGACTCGAGCCCACGCCCATGCAAAACTGGGCACATGCATGGAAAATGAAATCGAGCAATCGTGTGTCAATCATACGTCAATCACGCCTTTCTCCCCTCTTCCTCTCCTCCTCCTCCTCTTCCTCCTCCTCCTCCTCCCAGGGTCCTGCAGTGCCCCGCCCGGGAGACTCCGCCGCGGCTCTTCTGAACGTCACGCTTGCCGGCGCCCCCTGCAATGCCACGCCCCCTCTGACCGAGGCGGAGATGCGTAAGGAGTACATGGGCTGCCAGAACCTTCCAACGGCCCTCTGGTACCAGAGCCGGCGCCGCTCAGAGGACCGCAGAGACTGAGACACTGAGTTCACCTGCTGTAACACACACACACACACACACACATACACACATACAGACACACACACACACACACACACTCGCACTCGCACAGACACCACACACGCACAATGCCACGATGAAGAATCGCTCACTCTACACCCCCTTTCAGCAATCCCCCCCCTTACTAGACGTCTCCATCACTTCATGATATATAGTGGCTCTACAACAAGAGTTGGGCACCAATTTGACTGGGCGCAAGGGGAGCATTAAAAACACCATTAGTAATCAGCACCATTGTCATTAAAAGTATAAATACCAAATCCACTAAACCAGGAGGATCACTGTCCACTGCGCCAGCCACCGATACACCACACAGCACAGAAGCATGCGGAGAGTCCTGCCTCACATATTTCTGTATGTTTTTTTTTTGTGTTGTATGTGTGCACTTATTGACATGCATTGGCCCCGTCGGGGTATTGACATGATGAAACTGACCTAAATATGTAATGTTACTTCAGAGGGAAGGACAGGGTGTTTCTGATATCCACACTCCAAACTGCATTATGTCTACCCCCTGTGGGCCCCCCCCCTCGGCGATAGGGAGTTAACGGGCGTCTCTCGCTGTGTAAGAGCACCGCGGTGCGTACAGGGGGGTTCAGCTGAGGGGCACCATCGCCTCTCGAAGAGAGTGCTCTCCCCCGCATCACTGAGCAGCCTGCGGAAAAAAGCACCGCTGCCACCACTCCTCTCCTCTCCTCTCTTCTCATACCCTCCAACATCCAAATACAAACCCTCCCTCCTTCCCTGAATGCGCTCCTGACATCACCATGATTTAATCATGAGGATGGTGCCTGCTCCAGCCCCCCCTTCTTTCATAGCTCTTTCCTAGTGCAGTGGCATAGAGCGGTTCTACATTCTCACAGATCAGACTCTCACACACACACACAACTGTTCACACACCAGGAAAGGGAATATCCATTACACTGATGATAAATGACTGGACAGGAGAGCCGAGTCGAGAGAAAGCCTAATATCTGTACCTTCACCTCCGAGACACACGCCTTCCTAGACAGGACCGCAAAGTGGACAGAATTACATGTATGTGTATATATATATATTTATATTATATGATACATTCTTATCCATGTATTTCTTAGCATACCTTGTAAGTATACATACATACACATACAGTACACACACCTTTTTGGTTTGTTTTGTATATAAAGTTTGTCTCTATTGATTTGTTGCCGTGTTTGAGATCTTCGAGGCGTCAGTCATACCCTCCATTTCGCCAGCCGAACCCCTGCCATGCGCTCCACCTCGAACCACGTCCAACCACAGGACTGCGAGGTCAAATCCAGCAATCGCCCCACATCTGTGTTAAAAACTGCATGAGAGGCGTGGGGGAAAAGGCTTATGAATGGGCTGTAGCGAGTGTATGTTCTCTGTAAATATGTCGGTCTTGTTGTGATCATGACTTACGTTGAATGCTTTTCTCATCGCTCATTATACACAGGGTTTCAAGAGTAATCTTTTTTTACCTCTATGTATGTTAAACCATAAATCGTGTAGACGGCTGTACATATTTGTAATAAATTAACTTTTGTACATAGTAAGGTTTTGTGTTTGCGTTACGTACATCTATAGAAATGTGCTTGATATATTACATTGATGCATAGATGCTTTGAGTTTAATGTTGGAGGGGAATGAATGTACTTGCAGCACATGGAAGAGTAGTTTCGCAGTTACATACTCATTGCACACCATCATAAACTCACAGAAGAATAAAAGACTACAGTTATAAACATGCTATTATCTTGAGGTTCCTAATTGGCACACACACACACCCTTGTGGCACATATATTTTTGGGTAAGAAATATAACCAATATCTTTTTGTGCTGAGTAATTGTATTTGTATAACTATTTTTGGAGCATACAATATAGCTGATACCTGTTGTTTACTTTATACAACCTTCTTTGCTCATCTTTAACAAAGGTGTGAATAATTTTACAGGTACTGTATATATTGGTTTTTAAATTTCACATTTCAAAGAAAGAAAGAAAAGGAAATGTATCTCAAAAATCAAGCACACATTTTTTCAAAACAGCATACGTATTTATTGTATAATAAATAAAACCCATTAAGTTGACATGCATTCACAGAACCTGGCCTGGAAAGTAGCTGAAAGAGTCTATGTGTGCGCGTCAACTTTAACCTTTAAGAGCAATGCTTACGATAACCTGGCAAACATTCCCACTTCAGATATACGTGTGCGACCCGGAAGAACCAAGAGCAACGCACTTCCTAACAAACAAATCACTGAAAAACAGAATGGCCTCTCCCGACAGTCCTCTGGTCCGGGTGCGTCATATCCCAACCCTGAAGCATTTCTGCTGTTCGGATGAAAACAAGTTTGCCACGGGGCCGAGAATTCTCTCTCTCTTTTTAAATGCACAGTTTAAATCTTACTCTTGTAACTAATGGAACTCCTTGCAATGTCAACACACTTAAAATAACGTCTACAGAACTTACATTGCCGATGCCATTTCAAAAGACACAGCAATGCTACAGGCACTGGCTCCACAATTGTGCGTCATAATTGCCCATAATTAAGCATCGGAAGGACTGAGAGGACACAGCCTCCGATGCAAACATCTGGAGAAAGGGCCGCCGACATCCCACAAACAAGTCAGTTTGATCCATCTTTGATTCCACCAACTCCATTCAGTGCAAGAAGTAATATTCAAAACAACCTCCGTTTCCCTCCCTTTGGCCATCACTGGCACAACCCTTGTCCTTTGAAAGTCATTTACTAAATTATCAGTCTTTTCTCCTGCCTGAGAATGAAAAGACAAGTGATTTGTACCAAGAAGAACTTGTTAATTTTCCCTTCTTGTGAAAAGGTACAGATACACTTAGGCTACTTCCGTATGGACATTCCCTTTGGAACTATAGAAGGGTTACTGATTAAGAGTGAGTAAATAAAGTCATCATTAGTCAAATCATTACTCACATTACTCACCAGAGCATCTAGACAATGCAAGGCAGGCACACAGACGTTACAGAACACATTTCAAAATGTCTACAACAACCTCGCCACTCCCAAATTGACACACCACCACGTTTCAGGATGTAAAGGTGCATTCAGCAAGCACAACATTAGAGCGTGAGGGCCAGTTCAGGAATGGCAGAACTCCTGGGGCAGGTGTAACCAATGGTGAGTAAAAGCCAGAACAACATTATTATCTTTAGAGACACATCATACACATCATCATACGTCAGGGGATTTGCATGGAATATGAATTAAATTCACAAATTGTTTAGGTCATACACTGAGAAATTAATTCCAAATCAGGTTTTCCCTCTCCACTTCTCATAAACATACTGTCTGTGCTGGTCTGTGTCATTTCTCAACCCCCTGAGCTAATTTCATTATTAGGTAGCACCCCTTAATTGTTATATTTAAATCCTTAGACATGTTGTAGGGGGAATGTTCACTCTAAAATGAAATGCTAAATCTCAGGCTGTCTGAAGCTATATTTTATGATAAATTCTTTTAATAATTCAATTTCAACAACCATCATAAAATGTGTTCAAAATACCTCCAACACACACAACTTCCACCCTCTCCCCCTCCCCCTGCAACACACTGACCTGCAGCTGGTTGCCATATAGATACGGGCTATGTTTGCAACGTTTGCTCCTCAAAACGTCATTTGCAGCTGTCACACAATGAAAGATGGCCAGGTTTTGAAGTAGACTACATTGTATTAGTCTCTCACAAGTGTCTCCAAATCTCACGACTAATTGGACTTGGAAAAATGATTCATTTTCATTTACAATTTAAGATGGACTGACCTGGAAATCTTTGTCAAAATGATGAAGGTAGGAGAAATGCCCTAAATCGCCTAACCAAAAGCTTAGATGGAGCAGAACGCATCCCAGAGAGGGTGACCAAGAGCAGGAGGGTATATGATCTGAATGATTTGTTTACTGACTTGATTCTTTGCTTCTGCATAAAGTAAATACCCACATTTTATTTTCCTCTAGCCTCATTCTGTCCATTACAAACATAATTATTGAAATAAAATGACACACTTTCTGTTTGTGTTTTAATACCATATGATTTTTCCCCCTGGATGTGCAGTGCCACTGCAAAGAATATTAAAAAGTCACAGGAACGCAGCAAGGACTAAGGAACAAGTTGCACGTGGATGAAATATGCAACAAAACTTGACCACTGCTCTACTAGCTTCTTCTTCAGAAACAAACAAACAAAAAAAAAGCCCTCCCGTTTTGCTCAAAACAACAATTCTGAACACGCTGCTGCTCTAGACCACAGCACAAACACAGGGCCTGTATTTCCGAAGAGCTTTGTTCACGACAAAATGCCGCACCTCACGTCCGAGTGACCCCAAGAGGAAGCAGAGAGGACTGAGCCTGCAGCGTAAACCGATTGCATGTACAAATTATACACTTTAAAAACAAAACGGTGAACATGTTTCAAATTAAAATACAAAAATACCCAATAAATATATGATCAAATATCAATCGAAACATGACGAACGCAGGTGACTCTTCTCACAAATAAAGCAGTCCAGACATCTTATCTTAGCAGGCACCTTATCAATACAAAATATACAGAAATGAGACCCTTATTGTGCTCTACTAGTCTCTCTCTCTCTCTCTCCTCTCTCCTCTCTCCTCTCTCCTCTCTCCTCTCTCCTCTCTCTGTCTCTCTGTCTCTCTCTCTCTCTCTCTCTCTGTCTCTCTCTGTCTCTCTCTGTCTCTCTCTCTCTCTCTCTCTCAGTGGTGGCTCTTGTGGCCGGCGTCTGGCTGCAGTTTCTCCGGTTGGCGATCCTTGGTCTCCGTGTCGGAAGCAGAGTCGGACTCCAGGGCCTGCTGCTGCTTCAGCCACATGTCTGAGTACATGCCCCCCTTCGCCAGGAGCTCCTCATGCCTGGGACAGGGGCGAGAGGAGAACAGGACGGGACAGTTAAAAAAAAACTTTTAAAACCCAGCTTTCTCAGAGCGAAACATCACTTCTGTGCAGTGAACCTTCTGTGGCCACATCTCCACTCCCTCCCCGGCTTGTTCATGTCTTATTTATTCTTTTCAATCTTATTCACAAATGTTAGATTGAGCTAAATTCTCTGAGCCGCGAATTAGTACTGAAATTGGACAGAGAAATACAGTGCTATGGTCCAAACTTCTCTTCCTGCCCAATGGTCACTAAAACCACGCAGGTCTCTCAGCTTGCAGGGCAGGAAAAAAAAAAAAGAGAAAAAAAAAAAAAAAGCAACCTCTCTCCTTAAAACACAAAAAATCTAACCATAGGCTATTGAAACGGACCCAGGGAAGAACCTTCAAAGACCGAAAACATGAATAAGTAAAATGCCATTTCATATTCAACTCGACTCATTCACAAGACTTCCAAGACCCTCTCTTTTTTGTGTGTGCCCCACACCTGTTAGGAAGGCGAGAGGACAGCCTTAGGACAGGAACAAGGTGTCTCTATTCAGGCCGCCTTCCTAAAAGCATTTACCTGACCCCCCCCCCCCCCCCCCCCCCCTCCCTTGTTAGCCTCCTCCATCTCTTCCTGCGTGCGTATCGTCCTCGGCTGAGGCTCCTGCAGGTTAAAAGCTTGTGAGCTGTGCTTACCCCTCGCTGTCAGTCAGCGCTCAATGGGGCCGGTGTGGGGTTACGCGGCCGGTGCCCACAGGGATGTGCGCAGGGGCTCGTATATCAAAGGGCCAATCAGACAGGAGTGTACCGCCGGCTCAAGCGTGCTGTTTACTCTGAGCCCTGACGGGGCAGATGAATGGGCAGGAGCCATTAGCAGGGGGGAGGCACCCCCCCCCCCCACCCCCTACCTGAGGGCCGAGAGGGGAGACGGGGTCCAGAGAGAGAGAGAGAGGGAGGGAGGGAGAGGGGCGAGAGTGATCCGCAACGGCCACTGAAAGAGCACATCCTGTCTGAGGACGAGCGCCTGAGATGCAGACGCCCGGAGGTGAACGCTGATCCACAGATAACAAGCGCACCGCCAATCAGGGCACTGATTACCAGGGGCGTGGCTTGGGCCTGGCTATTGGGCTATGGCCCTGGACCTTTTTTGGCAAATTAATTCTTTTTTTTGGTGTATTATTGACTGTGTTTGACGTTGAGCATTACTGAGTGTCAAAGTTGTTTGGCTTGGTAAAAATGTCTCTTTCTAACACAGTTTTGAGGGAAATGAAATGGATGAGAAGTGAGAATAGAGGGGAGGGTAAATGAGTGAGAGAGTAAGAGGGCTGTTACTTTTCGCTTTATTTCAACTTTGTTGCAAGTGCTTAATGTCATTATAAATATAAGTACTATAATGATACATTAGTTGCATTGTTTACAGTCAATGTATGTTTACTACACAGCTAGTAAAATGATTGATTATTATCCAGCCTAGGTCGTGATCTCAGCCCCGGATGTTTGCAATGTCCTAGTCAACCACACGCACATGCGACGACACGTGGTCTTTTCACCGAACTGGAACCCGAGTTTTGACGAGACCTGGTCTTTTTTTTACATCCTCACTGGAACCCGAAATTTTGACAGACTTTGACAATTAGTCAGACCTGGCACTAATCAGGGCACGCCACGCCTACTGGCAGAGCAGCCAGCGCATGTTTTAATTACATCTGTCAAAACTGCTCTGCTCCCTTCAGTAGGTGGCTGGAACCAGGAGGGCGAGGCGTTAGAAGCCTAAATTCTGACAGACTTTGAATTTGGTTTTGTCATTTAGTCACATTTCAACTAGAAAAGGGCTCGTTCTCTGCCCAGTGTGGGAACAGAGAACTCTCCGGTAGAAATTGATAAAATCAGTGGAAACTTTTTACTGCTCTGTCCCGGGGATTTGCACCACATTTCAGAAACGGGCTCAGTACATCAGTGGACTGTTCGGTTTGCACCCAGATCATAGGTCCGTACTCACCGCCCCCGCTCCAGCGATCTGCCCGTCGCTCAGAACCAGGATCTGGTCGGCCCCAATTATGGTGGAAAGCCTGGAACACAAACAACCTCCTCAACAAAACAAGCAAGGACATATCTCAGACTTTCAACAAAACAAAACAAAACAACAACAAAAAAAAAAGCATTGGAAAATTCCAATATTCTGGAATGTCAAGGCACATAAACAAAAACAAACATCAAATGTAGAATGTGCCGTGCTTTGTTGAAATGCTGATTTGAGAATGCTGCAACTACACAATGAGCAGTTGTGCTTTTTTGTTTTGTTGGGACACTGATATGTCAGTAGGGAGGTAGACAATTCCATGAGCTAAATGTGGTATTTCTACAACTATTGGGTTGGATTTAACCTCATAATGGTCTTGTGGTGACTGACAGCTGTTCAGGCGTTGGGCTAGATGGACTCCCCACATCTTGAATTAACAGCTGTTTTTGATACTCGATAAGACAAATGACGGATTATTTTATGGTGAAGTGTTATCAGCCCTCAAACCCAGCTTGTGTATACCTGCACAAAAAAAGTTATTCACTCACTTAAGAAGAAAAAAACCACACTGCAGGTATCCTTATATATTCATAGAATAAAAAATTTTAATGTGAACACAATTTGTGGTGAGATTTATCAAAATCTACCTCACAAGCATTGTTACTTGTACAACGGGATAGGATAATCATTTGAATTGAAACAGGAGGTGGTTCCATCCATGGGGATGGCGTGTAGAATGTGTGTGTGTGTGTGTGTGTGTGTGTGTGTGTGTGTGTGTGTGTGTGTGTGTGTGTGTGTGTGTGTGTGTGTGTGTGTGGTGTGTGTGTGTGTGTGTGTGTGTGTGTGTGTGTGTGTGTGTGTGTGTGTGTGTGTGAAGGTGTGTGTGTGTGTGTGTGTGTGTGTGTGTGTGTGTGAGAAGGGGAGGGTCCTGAACACAGGCACGAAGGTGCCCTGGCATATCTAACGCTGGAGTGAACCGCACACAATCCGAGATATCAAACCAAACAGGGGGGTAAGGTGAGGTCCACACCCTCCTTCAGCCTCGCGCTCCCTCCCTCCTCGCATTCCCCTCCTCCCGTAAACCCCGCCCCACCCCTTCTCCAGGGCGCCTCCTCACCCGGGCTCACTTCATCTTCAAACAAAGCCAGGAGACTTTATTGATCGCACCCCCCACCCCACCCCGCCCGTCCCCCACCCCACACTACCCCCCAGATCAAAGTACAACTTCACGTCCAGAAAGCTGCATTGGATCAAAGCTCTCAGGCTCAGATCAGGATGTGTTTACAATGTTCTTTTTGAAGGAAGGACAAAGAGAAAGAGAAGGATACAGAGAGATAGGAGGAGGAAGGAGGAGGAAGGAGGGAGGAGGAGGAGGAGGAGGGGAACGAGGCCGGGCCGTCAGGCAGCTCGAGTCAAAAATGTTCAACCATCCCATAAAAGCAAAACACCTCAGTAATAACCAGCAGGCGCACACATGTTTCCCGTCGGTGCGGCAGGCCTGCGCGAGAACTCCGGGTGAACTGCGTCGAGCCGCGTAAAATATTAATGAACTTTCTTTTACGGGAGACGCTGATGAAGTCTTAACGCTGAGAACTCTTAAAATCACAGGCCTCTCCGTGTACCGGGCGCGGTAGAGTTTATTCCGTTAAACACGGCTCTGAGTTCCTTCACACTCCAGCTGAAGACCATACATGGCTCATTCAACGCGTCAAACGCCTTGTGATAGCCCTGTAGCCCCCCCCCCCCCACCTTTCACTTTGGCACAAGGACAAGCAGTTCAATCTAATTAGCGGTCAAGATCGTCAACAACAGCAAAGGAGATGGTATCGTTGAAGTCTCCATCAATAGATGATGTTATCTGCCAGATAAAGCCAGGGATTTAGAGCGGTTAAGTGATGGATTTTCATTTGGATTCCTTTTATGTTTTAATGCCTCTAGGATGGGGGTGGGGGTGGGGGCTGGGCATCTACCTTTTGTAAATTCTTCTAAATGTGTTGTTATATCCTTCCTGTTCATTCTATCATGGGTGGTTCTAAGGCAAAAGATACAAAGCATTTATAAATCCACCATGTCAAAGTCAGGCCCACTGATGCGGTGTGTGTGCATGGCGTGAGTTTTGGAAAGTGAATTGCAAGCTCAAATCAGGCAGACATTTTACAAGAACACCGTGAGGTAAACTGCTGATCCTGGCTGCACTTATGAGATGGAGGGAGTATCAGCAGTGACCTCGTCCACCTGTGACCCCATTGCCCTCCTGAGAGTTGGTCTTACCTGTGCGCCACCACAATGGTCGTCCTGTTGGCACACACGGTGGCGAGGGATGCCTGGATGTTGCGCTCTGTTTGTGTGTCCAGAGCGGATGTAGCCTGAATAGAGAGGAGAGAGGGGGACACATTCAAAGGAGAGCGAGACTTGATGGGGGAACAGCTAATGACGGGAGAATGAGGTGTCATGAAACCAGAAATGGGCAGAGCTACCAGTGTACACACTGATTTGAACCAATCATTGAAGTTTTTCTGTGAACAGCACAATCATTTGATTGGTTCAAACACGTTAGTGATTTTTTGCACTGTCATGTCAATGTTACATGCCTCTTTGCACTTTGTATGTCCTTTAGCACTATGTTTATTATGTTTGTCATGTGTATTATGTATTATGTGTATTTTGCACTGTTGGTGAAGCTGCAGCCCTCTTTTCATTTTACTATGTGCTTGCACATTGTTTTAATGACAATAAAAATTGAATTGAATTGATTGACAGCTCATTGCAGCTCCCATTGTGGGGTTAATGAAACTTAATTCTCCCATCACTAAGGACAATCATCATTAACCAAACTAACAGTGACCCCCCCCCCCCCTCTCCCCTTCTGAGTGCTTGCGCTCCACATGCTGACCTCGTCCAGCAGGATAATCCGAGGAGCCTTGAGGATGGTGCGGGCGATGGCCACCTCTGCTTCTCTCCTCCACTCAGCTTCAGCCCTCTCTCGCCCACCGGGGTGTCGTACCCTGCGGGGTGACAGAGAACAGAGACACTGCCGTTTACCAGCCAGGCGATGACATCACACCTCTGGGTCACTAGAAGCGCCACGCGAAAGGCCGGGCACTCAGCCCCATCCGTATCGGAAGCCTTGTGCATTCTGTGAACAAGCTCTGTGATCGTTAACGTAGACAGAGTTACCTCAAAACCCACCTTTTCAGACTCCACTACTGAATGCTGGACATCTAGCTAACTGTCATTACCACTGCCTACTTGCTCAACATTATGGATCCCTTCTTACTCCTCATTTAAAAAAAGAAATAAATAAAATAAAATGACGAACCTTTTCCTTCCCATTGATACAGGTATGGTACGCAGCTGCCTGAAAAGATGTCTATCGCTGTGTTACTGCACTGATCTCTTGCGCAAACTATGATTGTTCCTACCATGTATTAATGCACATCTTGTAAGTCGCTCTGGATAAGAGCGTCTGCTAAATGCTTAAAATGTCAAATGTAAATGTACAGGTCACGGGAGCCACATGCCTTCGGGGAAGGACATGATCTTATCGTGGATGTCTGCGGCCAGCGCGGCGTCCTCCACTTCCTGGTCGGTGGCGGAGATGCGGCCGTAGCGGATGTTGTCGCGGATGTTGTCGTTGAAGAGCACCGTGTCCTGTGGGACCACGCCGACGCGGGCGCGGAGCGACGTCTGCTTCACCTGCGCAAACCGGGACACGGAGCAGAGACGAGCGCAAAGGCTCTGCTTCACCTGCAAAAACCGGGACACGGAGCAGAGACGGGAGTGAGCGCAAAGGCTAACGTGCTACTCTGCTCTCCTGCGCAAACCGGGACACGGAGCAGAGACGGGAGTGAGCGAACGTAAGGCTAACGTGCTACTCTGCTTCACCTGCGCAAACCGGGACACAGAGCAGAGACGGGAGTGAGCGCAAAGGCTAACGTGCTACTCTGCTCTCCTGCGCAAACCGGGACACGGAGCAGAGACGGGAGTGAGCGCAAAGGCTAACGTGCTACTCTGCTCTCATGCCTCTTTTTGTGTGGCTGGCTGGCTGGCTGGCTGGCTGGCTGGCAGGCACATTTATCAAGCACAAGTAGGTCAACAGCCTGTAACAAGTATGAAACAAACCAATCAAACTCCTGCAGAGACTCATGAACCTACAACAGGTGTGGGGGAGACAGGTGGGCTGCATGCGTTCAGCAGACTCTGGGGCTGCTGTTTTCACTCAACTTTGAAACATAAAAAGTGAGATTTGGGCTGGGGGCCGGGGGGTTAGGTAAGGAGGGGTACTGAGCACAGAAGATCTGAAAGCCCAATTAAGATGACATGGCTCCTAATGGTGCCCTCTTGTTGGGTGGGGGTGCTGGTAGGGGTGTGGAGTTGGCCCCCTGCGGAGATCCAAAGGATGGCAGACGCTGCAGGGTAGCGCCAGCTGCCATCAAGGGCTGAGAGCAGAGGGGAGGGGGGCAGGGCAGGGCAGGGCACACAACAGCTGCCCTCGGCATCCTTCTCTCACACTCTGTCACGCAGCACCTACTCTACTGAGGCTCCATGGCCTTCCACTGGGGTCCCAACAGGACGCCAAGGAGCACAAACGCAACACTGAGGGGGGGCTGCCAGGACTTTGGGTGAGCAGATGGAACACTGAGGGGTGTAGACGGAACCCTGAGGTGTGTAGATGGAACCCTGAGGAGTGTAGATGGAACACTGAGGTGTGTAGACAGACCACGGAGGTGCAACTCAGGAAAAATGTCCTCTGTCTAAAGAAACTGCAAGTGTTGGGTCTTGGGAGAGTTCTTGTGTACTTGGCCAACACAGTTTTTAGCAAAAGCGCTAAAGATGCTGGTGGCTCATTAACAAGCCATGAAATCACCACAATGACCCTCTTGCCAGTTGCACACGACTGATTTCCACGGATAGCATGATAGCAGTGCTTCCTTTATGAATAGCGATGGCGCGATGCACATTTTGTAGGGCTGTGGACTATGGCATTGTAAACACGTGTCTCCCAGGTCCAGAGAACACTGAGCCTTAGGGGCAATACCTCTCCCAGCGCGCGCCTCTTTGATCTGCTTCTGAGGAATGGTGTGACTCACTTGATCCACCTTCCCCGCTCGCCACATGTGCCATACGGCATCGCAATGCTCACATCTACCCCGGCTGAGCCAGTGCACACACCAGCACCCTGCCTGTCTGACATCAGAGCTACATAAACCAGTGACACAGCAGATCGAGCCGCCACACTAATTACGTCAACGCATTTATCACTTTTATTATTTCCAGAAGTGAAATGGGACACTGTGACCTCGTAAACTTGAGACGAGCGGCACTTAAAATACATCCTGGATGCGATGGCGCACCGCTTTCCCCTTCCACACGACACGCGCTGTGCTGCTGTGGGACACCTTCTCGGGACTCTACTAAATGCACTTTGTATACAAATAACACCCTATCTAAAAATGGATGGAACACTGTGGGCTAAATAAAATTGGAAAAAGGTGGGTTTCATTCACATATAATGTGTATTGCTGGTACCAGGACACTTGGGGGGGGGGTGTTTATGAGAAAAATAGAGACACTGAATATGTTTCAGAGGCTCCCAAACACAGATGACGCTACATCATACTACAGCAATAATATTAATAACACTATACTTGTTCCACAACAGTTTTTTGCCTTTGTTTCGTTTGCCACTATGGATAATGCGTACACCAGTAAGCATTCAGTAGCAAATAGGGTACACAACGACAACACAACACAGAAAGAGAGCGTAATCAGAAACAAATGTTTTGTTGTGTCATCAGCTAATTTATGACCTCAAGATCAAATCACAGCAATGTAGCCCTGCGATCGCAACACTCAGGCGCAAACACATTTCGTATGATACGCACGTGCACTTTACATATATTTGGCACTTTAGAGCAGCGTTTGTGTTGCCATAATGAAGGCCAGAGGGTGAGAGAGGTTGTTTTGGCACACTGTGACTCAGCCTCTCTCTCTCCCCTCCGCACAGCAGAGTGACGACTTCATCCTTCAGCCCAGCCACGGCAGACCTTTCTCCCCATGCGTTTCTCCTGGCACGGAGAGCTAAACCGGAGCAATTAACGCACACTGATGAGCCCGCCGTTAAAGGCTTTAGGTGGGGTTCCGTTTTATGTGGGCTCTCAAAAGCATGTTGTCGAAACACGATAACGCACATCACAGGGTCTGAAGTGGGAAGTCTTCACGCAGACGGGGCTCTTCTCCCGCCCGAGACGCTCTCTTATCTACGGTATCGATCGAGAGACAAAGAGCTCAGATCACACACCGAAACAGGAACAGACACAGTCGATATCCAATTAACCTGAGATTTCCAAGAGAGATTACCGTAGAAGACGAATGGGTCAAAACACCCCCCACAGCGCTGACAGCCAAAACATGGAAGAGCAGAAGGCAGTAATGTAATATGCAAAGGTGTTGCTGAAAGGTGGGGGGAAAGAAAGTGCTCCGTATGCCCAGTGGGCCATCTATGGACTCCAGAGAGGGCCCAGAGAGAGTCTGGAACCAGGGCTAGCAGAGACAAGCACAGTGTCTACATTACAGGCATTTAGCAGACGCTCTTATCCAGAGCGACTTACAGTTTACATTTCTTTACAATCCATTTATACAGCTGGATATTAACTGAAGCAATTCAGGTTAAGTACCTTGCTCAAGGGTACAACGGCAGTGTCCCACCTGGGGATTGAACCTGCAACCTTAACGTTACAAGCCCAGTTCCCTAACCATTATACCACACTGCCTGCCGTGTCTCTCTCCCTTTGTCCCTGTGGGAGAGACACACACACACATCAGTAACACGCATTGTCTGTGGACCCGGGGATGTTTCATGAATGGCCTCCGCACTTCAAATGCCAGCTGAGGAATCAAATGTTCCATTTGAAGTCCTCATTTAAAAAGATACTTTAATTCCCCCTTCTTTCCCTCATCCTGTCCGGGCCTCTTCCCACAAAGTCAGCGTCTTTTTCAATTAATTAACATCAGACAGAGCGGGGCAAGATGGGGCCTATATCAGCCAAATGAAACGCAAATGCTCTCCCTCTCTCTCCCCGGCTCTCCGCAAAACAGGTCATCTGCGTCTTTTGAACTCTTTTAATAAACGCGGGCGCATCCACTTCCTGCCATAGTTCCAGTCACGGCTATTAATGATTAATTCATTAAAGATTGTGAGCAAAAGGAATTCGTTTGGGACGCGGCTAATAACGGTTAACTGCGTGACAAACCCCTGATTTACAGGAGGAAGCACTTTGCTCGCATGTTTTAATAAAAGTTCATGAAATAATAAACATCGATGCACATATCGTGTTAGCGCCGTTTGCGCAATCGTTTACGGGCGGTGGCGTGTGAAATTACGCCCTATTGTCGGCCGCTTTTGAAATCTGTCAACACTGTACGATCATTAGACCTCACTGTTCTGTCTGGTCGTAAATAAATAAATAAACACCAGAATAACCAACACCGAACTGCCCATCTGCTTTTTATTTTGATCGCCTTCGGCAATTGATCTATGATTGATGGACTGGGCTGAGAAGGCGGTGTCACCAAATGTGCGTGTGCAGTTAGCGCAAGCAGAAGGAAACCAGTCACGCGGTCTCCTCCAGTGTCCTGCACGGGAGACCCTTTTTACAGAGGGATGCGTGACCGTGCGATTCCAGGACACGCACTCGCCCACCCACCCACCCACCGCAGCGCGGGGACAGGCGGCAGATGCGTGTAAATTTGGATCCGCGCTCGTACCCCCCGCGGCTACGAGCAGCGTCACCTGGACTTACTCAGTGTGTGGAAACTATGACAAAACTCTGCCAGCGTCGATCTCCACTGACGGATACGTTAAACGGTTCTTGCGCGTACACGGATCGCAGACCTTTTTGCGACTCAACTGTCGCGTGTAATCGCTCTCGCTTTGATCGGGAACACGTCTTGACACACGCAGGAATCTCCGCGACGTGAGGGAATTCAGGAATGGAGAGGAATAGAAGGAAAAAGCCAAACTCAGATATGCAAAACATGAAACACGATAAAAATTCAACCCAGTCGGTGGCGACCCGAGATTGGGTTCTTGGGTTCTGCGTTCCAGACCAGATGTGCCGATGCCGGGACTGCAACCACTTAATTTCAGCGGACAGAGTGGCTCAGTAAAACTGCCCATGTGTGCGTAACCTGGACCAAATGTATGCAAAACATCTTGTTTACACGAAACTGCACAGCCTGCTCGGTTTAACACTTCACAGGCCTGTTCTAGACTCCAGTCGCCCCGCTCTCCGACCGCTTTCCTAAATCAAGAGGTCTGTAACAAAGCGCAGCGCCTCGGAGACACCGGGTTCAGAGAGGCCAGCCTTCTCAGACGCTTCCTGCTGGAACGGGCTGTGTGAACGTCGGGGCCTGATATACACTGGCAATATCAGAGCGCCGCCTTCACGAGAGCACATCTGCAGGGAATGAAAAGGGCTGATTTTCAAACGTGCCTGCTGCAGACTCCTGCAACCAGTCTGTGCCGACAGAATGGGCAGAGAGAGAGAGAGAGAGAGAGAGAGAGAGAGGGAGGGAGAGAGAGAGAGAGAGAGAGAGAGAGAGAGAGAGAGAGAGAGAGGAATCTGGGCGTGTAGCGCTCTCACGCACACTGCCCTTTCTCTCTCTCTCTCTCACACACATATACACACACACTTTACCCTCCACACACACACACTTTACCCTCCACACACACACACTGTGACAAAACCAATAATTACACCAGAGCTCCGCCCGATCAATCTAAATAAACCAATCAGAGCATCTTTACAACGATATCTAAAGCACTAATGTACTCATGGTATAGTACAGTTAGGAGGGCATTACATCAAGCTGCTGTAAAAGTTAAAAGGCTAGGTGGCTAATGCTTATGCTTAAATGGTATAGAAGTAACTCTTCTATGTGACAGACTTTGATTGGTTTAAATTGGACCAGTAGAAATTTAAAGAGAAAATAAAATAAAAAATAAGATTCTGGGTGTACAAACACAGTGAGCTCCTACAGTATTCGTTTTTTTACCTTTGTATATTTATATTAGTTTAGGATCAACTGATCATTAAATGAAGATTGATCAGACATTCACACGTTCAAATACATATTAAAACCAACAATTTAATGCTTGTAAGCAATGGAATCCAGGTCTTCCCCAACCTCATCTTTTGAGCCGATACTTGGGAGTCACAGAAGCCGTTTGGCTCTCCTTTAACACAGAGGAGACTAATAACTTACCATTTATATTATTTGATGCCCATTACAACTGGGGCAGGTACCCATTTGTGACCAGATGGCTTCAAGGGGAATCTGGACAGAGTTGAATTTCAGAGACTCCAGCAGCTGAGACAGAGCAATGGGCAGATGCAGCACACAAACACCACACACACACACACACACACACACACACACACACACACACACACACACACACACTCACACACACACACACACACACACACACACTCACACACTCACACACACATACACACATACACACACTCACACACACAAACACCTCACACACACACACACACTCTCTCTCTCACACACACACACACACACACACACACACACAAACACCTCACACACACACACACATACACACACACACACACACACACACACTTTTTTTCCCCTGCAGACTTCTCATCTGAACCCTACATCTGCCTGTGTTAACTCAAAAGAATGTTCATTCATCACTGTCTGTGTAGTCAGACGCACTGCAGCTCACTAACACACACAAGTGTTACTGTATTACTGGACTTATCCACTCCAGACAGGCAGACATAAATCTTAAGACACAACTGTATACTGTAGCTAGCTAACTTGGCAATTAAAAATATATTGCCAACTGTATGCAATTCTGTATTTGCAAGAATACAAATCTTGATCATTATCCAAAGAAGGAGCCCAATATACTTCATGAATAGCCAGATGAGGAAGCTGCAGCTAATGATTCCATAAACAAACCTCTTTAACCACCCGTCCCTGGTGAGCACACATGGCCATCGAGTCATTTCACTTACTGCTACACACAGCTATGTGGACGTAATAGTGAGCCAGTGTGCAAATCACGAATACAAATGCCACCACAACGGAGTTGGTTCTGCCCGCAGCGAGTTTCGAACCGAGGGATCTCGACGTGACAAGAGAGTGATTTAGTCCGCTGAGCTAAAGACTCAAGTCCCTAACTCCGGGAACTAATCACACTCTTATCCACGCCTTTCTTTAGCGGACAGGCCCAGATCCGTCAGAAAAGGGCCACTCAAAAAACAGATTTTGGTCTCATGCATATTTAAATAAATAAAAATCCAGGTGGTTTATATTTTTAATAAATGAAACGGGTGGTTGGAGTGCAATACTCAAAACAAAATTATCTTCTTTAAAGTGTGTTTTGCCTTGTACCGTGGAGGAAAATTCTCAGGGTTTGATGTGCTTTCCCCTGTCTCATAACGATCTCAAAACCAGTCCCTGCAGTGACGGGCGAGGGGCGGAGAAACAGGACACCATTTTTGGTCTCATGCCAAATAAATCCTTCCTCCCTCTTTCTGTGTGTCTCCTCTCCCTGCAGTGACGGAGCGGAGACCAGGACACCCACCACCTTCCTCTCTCCTCTCTCCTCTCTCCTCTCTCCTCTCTCCTCTCTCCTCTCTCCTCTCTCCTCTCTCTTCTCTCCTCTCCTCTCGTCTCTCTCGTCTCTCTCGTCTCTCTCTCTCTGTCTGTTCTGCCCCGGGCCTGGACAGCTGATGCGCTCCCGTCCTTCACGTGGCGGGGCTCTGGAGAGCAGAGCGGGGCGTGGGGCACGGCGGGGGCCGGGGGTCGAGCAGCTGCACACGTGTGCGCGGTGTGAACATGTGGCCCCCGCAGCCGCCTGCGCTGGCAACGCAGCCGCCGCCCGCTACTCCACACACATCGCCCGCAACATCAATGGGCCTCGGCAGGCAGCTCCCCTTCCAGCCGCCATCAAAAGACCTCGGCGATCCCTTTGAAAGGAAACATTTATGACCCTCCAACGTTCTTATGTGAAAAAAAAATCTTAAATATTTCACGCTCCTTTCATCTCGAACCTTGTTAGCGTGCCGCTACAATCTATCTTCCCCCTCATTGTTTCTCAGCCGCCATTTATTCGCAGCAGGGCTGTTTGAGAGAGGGCCACCACTCTCACGCCCAGTGAAGCATCTCGGCGGTGTCCCTGATATTCTCCAGGCCCTGGGTTTAACATCTCCAGAGAGAGAGAGAGAGAGAGAGAGGGTTCTGCTCCTCTCCATAGCCTGTTATTAAACAAAGGGATGAGACACTTGCAGGGAGAGAGAGCAAAACGGTAAGCTACGGTGGACTGCAGAAGATGGGCCAGTTGGCGGGTCACCGGTCCGTCGTTAGCGTTAGCCGCGCTCGCTAACGTGAGCTTTCTGGGATGCGGTGCGCAGCAAACGACTTGACACATATGGTTTTTCTAAGGCAATGACACTGAGTCCGAGACAAATTTCCCTGCGGGGACAATAAAGTGCATCCTCTCTTAAACAGGACGAGAGGCAGCGGGCGAGTCTGTGCTGCCACAGTGTTTAACCACAGGAGGCCCACAGCCTCAAACCAGCAGCGGCGATGACGTCACTGCGATGCAAACATTTCATTAAAACAAACAGCTCCTGTTAAGGTGATACCATACGGTCAAATAAAACGACCAGCCACAGACGCCACGGAGGATCGAGTGCATGGATGAATTTTTGTTATATTTGTTATACTTAATATATAAATAGATTTTTTGTTATTTTTTGTTATATTTGTGATACTTAATGTACTGATATATTTTTGTTATATTTGTTATACTTAGGTTTAGAAAGAAACTGTATTTTATTTTTATATAATGTAAAATATTGTAAGGAAGGGGCAGGACTGGATAAATGTTTTACTTCCTCCTGTCCCTTCTCGAACGCTTTTTTAGGACTGTATGGAAATAGTTTGTTAGACTATTTACCATTTTTAACTTGTTTCTATGTCTTCTATGTTCGAGACAAATAAAGATCAAATCAAATCAAAAATGAAGTTCCACAAAAAATATCCCCAGATCTCAGATTTTCCCCCAGAAGGTCCAGGCCCTGACTCCAGTCTGCCCTGTCAGCAGAGCCCTCAGCACGGCTCACAGACAGATTAACGGGTGTGTGGGGCCGACACGCGGAAGGAAGTGTGAAGGGTTTTACAGTAAGAGTGCTCCGGGGGATGGTGAGGGGGCCAGGCACAGAACGTGACTGGAGCTCATGTTTGGGCATTTAAGCTGAGCATTTAAAGAAGAAAAAAAAAAGAAAAGAAGAGTCACTCTCTCGTTCTACTTGTTTTAACAATCTCTCAACACGAGCAAGCTGCTGTCAATGGGTTTCTGCTTCCCTAAAACCCCAAACCCACACCTTTCTTGTGGCTAAATCACAAGTCTAATAACTGAGTGCAATTTTCAGACTTGTAGATAAATGACCCGTTTAGGGTTTCCAGGAACAGAGGGATGCGGTAAGGGAAAGGGATCCGGCGGGCAGGGAAATAAATCTTGCGAAAGGAGGACTAAGCCGGCTCCGTAAACACGCTGCTCTTTCACTCGCGTGTGAGCGCTGAACTCGCGCGGTAATTAAAGGCGCTTCTCCCAGCGTGTAATTATAAAGCGCGCTGCTGCTCCCAGTCTTCAATCGTCCGTGACAGGCAACGTCTCGCCGTAAACAATGGGGTCCTGTTCGTTTGTAACTATATTACTGATCTCCGGGGTTCTGGTTAATGACGTATGTGGGCCTCAAACCCGAGAGCGCAAGCTTTGGGCGGTGTGATCTCGGGGGTCCGGGAGTCACACCCCGTCACACAAAACGCCACGCTTTGTAACACTGGACTTCTAATGATCACCGTGGCCGCATACCGTGAAGGCGAGTCCTCCCCGCTTTCAACACGCGTGTACGGTATGTTAGCTCGATGTTTCCACAGTAGCCTATTTATACCCTGAGGCAGTGGTCTCAAACTCAGTGCCATGGAGGGCCGTGTGTATGCAGTGGTCTCAGACACGCTGGATTTTACTGCAGCCTCCGCTCTTGATTAGATAAGTAATTATTATTACCATTATTTGCCAAATAATTCTGGTGGCTTGAACATAATGCAGCGAAGTGAAATGAGTTATGTTTGTTACCTAAATAACAATTGTTGCCTATATTCGGTATATTTATATATTTAACTTGAACAGTGCATGGTGAGATGCATGAATATGACTGAATAAGCAGTTGACCCAATTAAGGCAGCAGTAAATGGCTGGAATGAAAACCTGCATACACACGGCCCTCTATGGTATGGTGTTTGAGACCTCTGCCTACACACGGCCCTCTATGGTACATAGTTTGAGACCTCTGCCTACACACGGCCCTCTATGGTACATCGTTTGAGACCTCTGCCTACACACGGCCCTCTATGGTACAGCATTTGAGACCTCTGCATACACATGGCCCTCTATGGTACTGAGTTTGAGACCTCTGCATACACATGGCCCTCTATGGTACGGAGTTTGAGACCTCTGCCTACACACGGCCCTCTATGGTACATAGTTTGAGACCTCTCCCTCCACACGGCCCTCTATGGTACAGAGTTTGAGACCCCTGCTCTAAGGAATGACAGGTTCACGCGCAGCACACTTGATTGTGACTTTTATGACATGCGTCTGAATGGACTGGGACCAGTAGTGGGATTGTGTTACGGTGTCGCGATAGACTAACATTCAGCCCTTTAAAACGCACAGGCTGACCCAAGGAGACAAACTACGCGAATGGCATTGAAATTCCGCAAAGCCTCGGAACAGAAGCTGCCTCCAAAAGATATGAATTCATTATTTACAACCCTTTTAAAGTGAGTTATTCACACGGGGCACAGCAAACTTCCACTGGGAGAGGCACTGGATCACATCTCTCTGGAGTTTCGCTGCGGGGAATCTCGCTGCTCCACAAAAGCAGAAGTGAAGTCCGAAATAATTACAGCAGCAAAATAACTGTTACAGTACGTGCCCTGACCTGAAAAACTGTCATTAACTTCCCTCTGGATTGAGCCATCTGAACATGTGCAGCGGTTTGTGTTTGGCACCGCATGAAAGAGAGCGCGGCACAGAAATGTCAAAACCGCATTCAGAAAATTCACAGAAAATAAATGTCTTGAGAAAACAAACATGAACACCCCATACAGACACTGTCTTAGGAGAATCAATCGGAAGAGGCTTCAAAGCCCAACTGTACTCTCGCCGTTTGATGTGGCGAGCATTTGATCTGAACACAAGAAAAGATTATGTCCAATTAAATCACCAAAGGGCGCCCACCCCCCCCTCCACCTACTCCACCCTCCGCAAGACAGGAAAGAAACTCCACCAGGAACAACAAGAAAGGTTTCTATCTATTACTGGGTGGGACGATTATTTCAAATGTCTGAAGCCTACGCTTTAATTAGTATGACAGTTTAGTGAAAGAAATACTGGAACTCCATTGATATGTACGGCAGACACGGTTTAGCCAAACATCTTCTGTCTCCAAACGCTCCCGCACGCATCGGCTGGAAATTGACGCGCAACGCCGGCTCCATGGCAACGGTATGGCGGGACCACAACATGCTGGGTGCTCGTTCTCAAACTTCTACCTCCTCACATTCAGAAGCAAACGAACCCCAACCCTTGTTGACCAGGGGGTCAATTCTCCTGCCCTCTCCTGCCCCCTCCTGCCCCCACCTTGGAGATGTCCTGGCCATCGATGCGAATGCAGCCCCCGTGGATGTCGTAGAAGCGGAAGAGCAGTCGGACGATGGTGCTCTTGCCTGACCCTGATTGGCCCACCTGCAGACAGAAAGAAAATTGAAAGGCAATATTCATATGGGGCTTCTTATTGCTTTTTGAAGAAAACGGTCTGTAAATATACTTAAAATGTATATATATATATATATATTTTGCTGAAAAAAGCTAAAATAATAAAAATTTGTCCCCCAAAGATTGTGGCGGTGGTGGTCCCAGAAATTAAATGAAAAAAGAAAAGAAAAAAAAGAAAGAAAACGTGAACACAGGAAAACGTGGTTTAAAAATGGAGAGCGACTAAACCTAGCGTGACATCACAAGGCACACAGAAACACTGCGTGGGGTGGGGTGATTTACGCGAATCGTCATCTGTGAGTTTCGTGCCCCTTTAAAGAAATATATCAAACTGAAAGGGTAAGACAAACTGAAAGGCTGAGAATAATAGTGAATCGGACTCACCAGAGCTAACGTCTGACCAGGCATCACAGTGAAGGACACGTCCCTTAGAATCTCTTTCCTGTGGAGACAATGACAGAAAGGACATAGGCAAATACAGAACAGGAAGGAGTTTTGATGCAGTCAATACAGCAAGCATATGGAGCATGACATTCTGGGATTTCAATGTGACAAATATAAAGGGAACTTCCAAAATAAAGGAGCATAGCATAGTGTCTTAATAGGGATTGGGCCACCATGAGCCACCAGAACAGCTTCAATGTGCCCTGGCTTAGATTCTACAATTGTCTGGAACTCTGTTGGAGGAATGCAATACCATTCTTTTATGGTAAATTCCATCGTTTGGTGCTTTGTTGATGGTGGTGGAAAATGCGGTCTCAGGTGCCGCTCCAGAATCTCCCATAAGTGTTCAACTGGGTTGAGATCTGGATACTGAAACGGCCACGGCATGGAGTTTACATTGCTTTCATGCTCATCAAACCATTCAGTGACCACTTGTGTCCTGTGGATGGGGGGGCATTGTCATCCTGGAAGGGACCACTCCCATCAGGATAGAAATGCTTCACTATAGGATGAAGGTGATCACTCAGAATGACTTTGTATTCATTGGCGTTTACCTTGCCCTCTAAGGGGTTGGGTGGACCTAAACCATGCCAGGAAAATGCACCCCACACCATAACAGAGCTGCCAGAACCCTTTTTCTCCAGTGTTTCCTTTATTCTGGCAGGTACCTGTAGGCCCATGTTCTGAATGTGGTAGGACAGCTTGTCATTATTATGCACCTTGGTGCTTTTACCATTTTACAGGTAAAAGATCAAACTGGACCTGCTAATACCTTTAGCTGATTTCAAAAGTAATAATTCACTGTGTAATTCACAGAAGTGCACCGGTATTCACACACAAAATTCTAATGTTTGATTTGTTTTAATGTCACAATTCTACTGTGTTGCCCTTTTTAATATTGTTGTGTATATATTTGTATTCATACGTGTGGCCCCCATTGAAAAAGAGATGTCAGTCTCAGCAGGGTCTTTTCTCCTGGATAAAGCATAAATAAACTGACACAAATACATAAACGACAGCATGCATATGTGATGTATGCATTCATATATGGCATCAGCATGCCACTGTCCATAGTGCTGTGGACTGAACACTGGGTCTGAATCTGGTTCTGTCACTTCCTGCGCATGGCGCTCGCGTTGACCTCGTGACAGAGGAAGAGGACGTGTGACCGCAGAGCGTCCCGTCCAGGGGGAACACCTACCCGTCGATGTAACTGAAGTGCACGTTCTCAAACTCCACCTTCCCCAGCTTGAAGAGGAGGTTCCCAGCGTTGATGTCATCTTTCACCTGTAGAGACGGAGAGGAGGGGGGAGACCGGGTGAGCCCGGGAAAGCGCTGAGGCCGGCAGTTTTACCGGCGTGTGACCGGAGAGGCGAGGAGAAGGGTTGCGGCGCGCACACACACACACACACACACACACACACACACACACACACACACACACACACACACACACGCACACCTACACACACGGACACACACACACACCTCCTGTGCATGGGGGGAGCTCACCTCTAGACCCCCTAATTTAAGAATATTTACAACCGCCAAAGTTTTGATCAAAGCATGCTTCCACTGTAGGGCCCCTCCTCTGAAAGGCCCTTACTGCCCCCCTCCGCCCCCCCAACCCCCTCCACCCTCCCTCCCTCCCTCTGTCTGTCTGTACCTCCCTCCCTCCCCTCCCCATCACTGTATAGTAACAGCTTTCCGAGAGGAACTTAAGAAAGAAATCTGAACATCCAATAAGGCCTTTGTTTTGATTCTTCTGGCCATTAACATATCAAGGGGATCTGAAGGGGCTTTGAGTGCCGGCCGCTTTGCAGACTCTCTGGACTGTGTGCTTTTTCACAGAGCTTTCCCACAGACAGACCTCGCCCTCGCCCCGGCCCGGTCTGAGGGCAGAACAGGAGCAGCAGTCAGAGGCAGAGCAACCAAAAACACACACACACACACTCACACACAGACACACAGACACTCACACACACACAAACACACACACACAGACACACACTCACACACTCACACACTCACACACACACACACACACACACACACACACACACACACACACACACACACTCACACACACACACATTACAGATGTAGACGCAGTACTGCGATCACCTCAAAATAATTATATCGCACACCGAGTACTACAAACAAAAAAAAAAAAAAACAAAAAAACATAAAATCGCCAATGAAACATTAAATTAAATTAAATTAAACAAAGTAGATCGACAGCAAAAAAATATATACTTACTTCTTCCTCCTCTGTGAAGAGCTTAAACATGCTCTCCATGTCGATGAAGGAATTCTGGATCATTCTGGAAGGACAGAGCGCTCTCTGTTACATGGCAGCTCCTGGCGTTGTGACGTCACAACATAAATGTGCTTCTCACAGTCCCCCCCCCCCCAACCCTCCAACCCATTCCGAGTTCTGATATCTCAGCTCACAAAAGACACCGCATTCACCTTCTCAACATCAACAAGAGAGAGAATTTCCAACTGGTCTTAAAAACCCAACATTTCCATTTCCTAAAAAAAGCTTCACAGTTTCACAGTATGAACTTGGGACTTCAGAAAATGACGTTAGAAACACACAGGAAGTGGGAAGACAAAAGGTGCTTCTTTAGGAAATGACTATGTGCACCCTCCATGGGCATACGGTGACTCCAAAAACCACACACGATTACTCACTACAAGACACTGACCCAACACACACACACACACACACACACACACACACACACACACACACTACTGTACACAGTTAAAATGGCATGCACTTTAGGCACAAGGGTAAATGAACAGGAGAGCTCCGTGAGATGAAACCCACTCAATAGGAGAACTACAGTCCTGTGCTCACATGCCCCCTCGCGCTTACACACATACACGTACGTTTCATATTCATGCACGTAGAGTATGGATGATGACGATGCCTGCTAAGTTAAGTCTATCAAAGGCTACTGTGCTGACTGCATTTCAAACAGAACATGGTTGCAGGAAAAGTCACTTGTATGTTCTG